>CABHPH010145981.1:22414-43622 GCA_902168325.1 Peromyscus nudipes | reverse complement strand
CTGTGTAGCCCTGGCTGTCCTGGAACTCACTCTGTAGACCAGGCTGGCCTTGAACTCACAGAGATCCACCTGCCTCTGCCTCCCAAGTGCTGGGATTAAAGGCGTGTACCACCAACGCCTGCTCAGAATATTGATTTTGTTACAGGCCTCATAACTATGACATTCCTCAGTGCTTTGGCTAGGTAATTCCCATTCATCCTTAAGATTACTACCTATGGGACTGGAAAAATGGCTCAGTGGTTAAGAGCATTTGTTATTCTTGTAGAGGACCTGGGATCAGTGCCCATCACCCACATGTTGGCACAGCATGTCCCACAACCATATGTACATAGAGTTGAGGGATCCAGCACCCTCTTCTGGCCTCTAAGGGCACCAGGCACACAGGTGGTATACAGATACACACTTAGACAAAACAGGCATATGCATAAAATAAAACAGTAAAGAGTCCACTTAGCCCTACAGCCTCAGCAGAGTTGTCTCTTGCACTGCTGTCTCTGTCATACACTGCCACAATGCCACCATCTCCTTAGGATATGACAGACAGTTCAGTTTCACATTTGCTCCTGTACTTAGTATTTTTCTTCACACTGTGTTTATTTGTTGAATTTCTTTCTTCCCCAGTAGACTTTAAACATCGAGGGGAGTTTACATTTTCATCTTTGTTTATGGCACTAACATGGTATCTGGCACTTACAAGTTTAAGAAACATGTGGGCTTAATCCCAGCACTCGGGAGGCAGAGGCAGGCCAATCTCTGTGAGTTCGAGGCCAGCCTGGGCTACCAAGTGAGCTCCAGGAAAGGCGCAAAGCTACACAGAGAAACCCTGTCTCAAAAAACCAAAAAAAAAAAAAAAAGAAAAAAGAAACATGTGGGCAGTAAAAGTCTAAATCTATGCTTGTATAAAATGTAAGTGGCAGTTTAGGAAATTGACATGACTTGCCCAAGATCACAGTTTATAAGTCACAGAAGGCCAGGGGTGGTGGCACACACCTTTACTCCCAGTATTTGGGAGGCAGAGCAGGCAAATTTCTGTGAGTTTGAGGCTGGCCAGGTGGCGCACTTACTTTTAAGTCTTACTATTAAGACTGTATAAAAATTAGAGTCAGGGCGGCGGTGGCGCACGTCTTTAATCCCAGCATTCAGGAAGCAGAGCCAGGTGGATCTCTGTGAGTTCAAGGCCAGCCTGGTCTACAGAGCGAGATCCAGGACAGGCACCAAAGCTACACAGAGAAGCCCTGTCTCGGGGAAAAAAAGAAAAAAAGAGTCAGGGTCTGAATTAGGTTAGGACAAGAGATTATAAAAGTCTCCAAATTCTTTTTATTTTTTTTTTAGCATTTTTATCATTAGTTTATGTGTGTAGGTGTTTTGCCTACATGTGTGTCCGTGTACCATGTGCATGCACTGTCCAAGGAGTCCATAAAAGAGCATTGGATTCTGTGGAACTGTAGTTAGAGATAGTTCTGAGCTGCCCTGAGCTGCCCTGTCAGTTTGAGGACTTCACCTCAGGCCCTCTGGAAGCCAGAGTTCTTAACCAGCCCCAAGTCTCAACTCTTACTCTCTGACTGAACTTAGCTTTGCACAGAATAGCATTAGCACATAGTCCATACTTGGAACATCTGTAGCCAGCTCCAAGAGGACAGAACATTTTATACATGTCTTCTGTAGGCCTGTGTGTAAGACAGACAAGTGTGGACTATCATGAGGCCAAGAGGAGGGAAGGCAGGTGGAGTTCTACCGGGTGCCACTTTGGAAAGGTTTTTGTGGAAGATGAGCTCAAGGAAGGAGCTGAGGCAGGATACAGCAAAACTGGCAGATGAAGCTAGCAGCAGAGCATTCCCAGCACACGGAGCAGCTGGGCATGTAGAAGGTGGCAAGCCGACCCCGCTGGCTCTGACTGCTTGAAGCATGTGGCTTGTGCTGAGCAGGAACCAGAAAGCAGAGCGTGGTTTTCTTGTATGCATTTCTGCCTACACTTTTAGTTTTCTCACTTTTCAAGAATTTCCATTGACTTAAGCCCCCTGCCCCAACCAAATTTTGAAAATTTAGGGGGAAAGGTGGTATTTTTACTTCTGTTGAATATTATTTGCTCTAAAAATCACCAATAATGTATTCAGTAACTGTTGAAGAGTCTGAAGGGAGTTGTTCTGAGTCCTCGGTGGAATTTCAGGTAACAGCCTTCTTGAGCCAAGGCCTGTCCTCATTTCTCTGGGTGAATGAAGAAGTTCCTTTGCCCTCACCTTTCTCCCGCCTCCTGCCTCCAAATCCATCTATTCTGTTCTTGCAAGGAAAGTTCCTTTGTGGCTGTTGTTGAATCCAGAAAGGCCAAGTACAATGTCCCAGATTGCCTTCCTCAGAAACCTTTGTTTGTTCAGAACACAGTCCCTCTGGGAGGCTCCTCCTGTGAGAAGCTGAGTGGCAGGTTGAATGTGTCACATTGATTTTTAGGGTTTGGAAAGTCTCCACACCCCGCTATTGCCAAACAGGTCTTCTCTCACGTTTCAGGGGGTCTTCTACTTTACTCTCCCGCTCTCTTCTAGCGTTGCACATTTTAACATCTCTTTGTCTTGTGTTTTTCAGCCAAGTCCTAATTCGAAGCAGAGTCCTCAGGGAAAATGGAAAATACATTCCCAAGCAGGTACTCACTTATCTTTTATTAAAAAGCTCCACCATTCACCTCTGAGGGCAGTAGAAACCTAAATGTTTTCCAAGAAGACTCTGGAGAAAACTGGAGGTGACAACCCAATTATTAAGCTGCAGCCTGGTGGTGTTTGCTGTCTGTCACTGTGCCCTCACCCTTCCTAGGAAATTGTTTTTAAATGTGACTCAGCCAGACTATCAGACTGGCTGCCAAGGAGGCTGCCAGCTCAGAGTGTAGCAGTGTATTCCAAGGGTCTTCAGCTGGTCCCCTGGGGGATAAGCTGACAATTAACTGTGTCACAATTCTCATTTTAAAATATTTTCTTTTTTCTACTAGTCTTTCCTGACACGAAAATATTACTTCAACAACCCAGAGGATGGATTTTTCAAGAAAACTAAAAGGAAGGTTGTTCCACCTTCTCCTATGACAGGTATGTTTTAGGTGGTTTTATTTAAACATTAAGTCCCAGGAGATAGTGATGGAAAGGACTTCAGAACCATCTACTTATCCATGGGGTATGGGAGAGTGGTGTTCTTTTGAGGGTCTCACAGTGTCTAGGATGGAAGCCAAGGCTTCTTACATGCTAGGTGAGTACTCTCCCACTGAGCTGCATCCCCAGCCCCTAATATACGGGTCTTTGAAAGTAGGGCCCTCTTTTTCCCAATATATCCATGAATCCTAGTATGGCAGGTGGATTTTAGAAAGGTCTCAGCTGCTGTTGGGGGAGGTCAGGGCTGTTGTTTCTGGTCTCTGTTAGGTGCTTCCTCGGGACCAGTTCCTACCAGCATCTAGATCTGTTGCTGGCAGATGGTACCCTACATCTTCTGCCTGAATGATGAGCTCCTTCCTTCCCAAGAGCAGTTGTTCTTGATCGCCCATACCAACTTACAGTTCCTGACCTGACTTATGACTTCCATCCCTATTTTGTGATATCTACAACATGTAAAGTGAACCAAAGCAGTTTGCTGTTCCGTGTTGACATTCCTCTCTTTTTAGTCTCATTCTAGGTGAGATAACCAGTTCTTTTGACCCATACAGAAGATAGTAGTGTTAACACTTAAGAGCATTAGATGGCCAGCATACATATGAAAAGATAATAACCTAGCAAGATATCTTTTTAGTCTGCTAAACTGACAAAAATAAGAGTGTCCAAAGCCATGATTGTCAATGTCAAAACAAGCTAGGTCCTGTTCCATTGATAAGAATACCCAGTGATGGGGTCTTGTTGATGGACAGTCTCACACACCCTTTCCTCCCCACCACCACCACCACCATCCGCAGTCTGCCGCGTCTTTAGATATGGAGCCCAGGGCCTTGGGCATGCTACACTACCATTCCAGCACTAAACTACACCCCAGCCCTAAAAGCTCTTAATTTGAAATGTATAAACCATTTTACCCAAGAATTACTACTACTCAGGAACACATAAATAAGCAGATTGGTCTGTTACCTATTATAAGGTAACAGCAGCATTTCCTGACAGAAAAGGTTGATATTGGAGAGATATGGGGCTGGAGAGATGACTCAGCACTTAAGAGCACTGACTGCTCTTGCAGAGGACCCAGGTTCAGTTCCCAGCTCCCACATGGCAGCTCACAACTGTCTAGAACTCCAGTTCCGAGGAATCTGATGCCTCCTTCTGGCCTCTTTGAGGGGCCATGGATGCACAGATATTTATGCAGGCAAAGCACCCACACATTCACACATTGAGATGCTGGTACCGTGACAATGTAGAAATTTCACCAAAAAAAAAATTTTTTTATATTGAAGACTGCTCCACATCCTCCAGTGTGGTAGACAGTGCTCTGCCCCTGAGCCACATCTTTGACCTTTCTTCATGAAAGTATTAAATTTTGGAAGGCAGATTGAAAGGTAGAAGAGTATGCAGCAGAAAGCTCAAAGGATCTAGAGAGAGTGGGTGGAGAAAGCTGTCTACATCTATGTTCTTAGATCATCTGAACGTCTACAATGAACCTGGTGGCTGTCACGGTATGGCGGCACATGCCTTTCTTCCCAGCACTCAGAAAGCAGAGATAGTCAGACCTCTGTGAGTTCAAGGCCAGGCTGCTCTATGTAATAAGACCCTATTTAAAACAACAACAAAATACCTGTCTGGCTTAAATTTGGGAAGTCTCTACCAACAAAGGACCTGGTGTTCTCTTCTGCCTCTGTCTCAGATCCCACCATGCTCACGGACATGATGAAAGGGAATGTAACAAACGTCCTCCCGATGATTCTTATCGGCGGATGGATCAACATGACGTTTTCAGGCTTTGTCACAAGTAAGTTTCAGGTCTTCCTCCATGTGTGTCCCTTCCCAGCGCCACTGAGAACCTAATGTCACAACGTGAGCAGTGTGTCTTCTTGTGAAAACAACATTCTTTGAACAGAATCTTTAGTTCAAGCTAATCCAAAGTTCCCAGTGTGGATACTTCGTAACTAAAAGAGACTGGCTTTAGTCGTGTATATTTTTCACCTGGGCTTCAGTGCACACTTGTCCCAAATGTTGGGTCATGGTTCATCCTGAGCACCTGCTTCCCACACAGTCTAGAAACCGGAATCCCTCAGGAGAATGAGAGCAGAGTGACATTTTGGCTGTTCTGCCTCAGAGGCTGCCACCTGTTTCCTTCTTCCAGAAGCTGAATGGCACAGAGTTCCCACCTCCTCAGGGAAAGAATGTGTGTGTTCACACTTTGGCTGGCTTGGGTGCCTAGGAACTTTCTTGAAGCAAAAATGTGGTATTTTTCTTTCTGCCTGCAGCTAAGGTCCCGTTTCCATTGACTCTTCGCTTCAAGCCTATGCTCCAGCAAGGAATAGAGCTGCTCACCCTGGATGCATCCTGGTAGGCCTGCTGGTAGTAGACCCCAGCCAAGACCCCCAGAGTCCTAGTTGTCCTTTCACTAGAATGGGGTGGTCTCAGTGTGAGAGGCTTTGCTTCTTCTTTCTATTTTTTTATTATTGTTGTTATTTTTTTTAAATGAAAGCTCTATTTTAAAATGCCAAGGCATGGGGTTGGGGATTTAGCTCAGTGGTTGAGTGCTTGCCTAGTAAGTGCAAGGCCCTTCGGTTGGGGGGGGGGGGGGGGGGGGGGGGGGGCAAAATAACAAAAATGCCAATGCAGGACTAAAACAGTTTTGCAGGCGTCTTGCCAAAAGAGACTGTTTGTCAGCCTTTCTTCTTAGATCTTAGGAACCCAGGAGTGAAGGTATTGACTCCCCCCTGCCCCCCCCCAAAAAAAATGGAAGGGTCGTCTGGCCAAGCAAAGCTTTTTAGCAGTGCCCTGAGGTATATATTCCTTTCTCTTACCATAACAAATACTGAGAGGTCCAACTTGGACAGAGGAGAGGCGTGTTTTGGCTCACTGTTTTGGAGGCTTGTTCATGCCCCTCTAGCCTCATTACTTTGGATCTGTGATAGGCTAGAGATGGCGGTGGCATGTAGTGAAGCTTAGGCGCTCACTTCGTGATGAGAACACAAAAGAGGAGATGAGTCCAGACCCCACAGGCTCCTTCCAAGAACAAGCCCCCAGTGACCTAAAATTGCCTACTAGGTCTCCATCTCCTAAAGGCTCCCCACCTTCCATTAGTACCGCAGACTGGAGCCCAAACCTTTAGTCCACAAGCTTGTTTATGTGTGTGCTTGTTTTGCTTTGTGAGACAGGGTCTCTCTACATAGTCCTGGCTGTCTTGGAACTCACTATGTGGACCAGGCTACTCAAACTCACAGCAATCCGACTGCCTCTGCTATGACTTCCTAGTGCTGGGATTAAAGGCATGTACCACCATATCCAGCTAACACATGGGCTTTTTAAAAGAACATTCCAGATCCAAATTATAGAAATGTTTGTGTATCATTTTCCTTAGTTCCAGTCACCATGCTAGGTGTTTTCCATATGTTACATTATCCTCACAGCAACCCGGTGAGGTCTGTGAAAAATGACTGTAGGACCACACACACCCTCTCCATAACCAGTACTTGGCATCTGTGTCCACTCCATAGATTTATAGCAGAACTTGGAGCCAGAATCTAAATCCTTTGGGAACATGGGTCTAGTACCTGCAGTACAGTAACACTGACTCCTGTGATCCTTCCAGACTGTTCTGTCTGTGACTTCTCAAGGACTGGCCTGAAACAAATGCAGTCAAGAAAAGGTGGAGGGTCTGCTAGCAATTTTGACTTCTCTGGTTTGAGCAGATCCACCTCTGGTTGTGAGCCCAGGGCAGAGCAGATAGAGGAGCCTTGGCCTTGCCCTGCTTCATGGGAGAAGAAATCCGCCCTTGAGCTGTGTGACTCCATTAAACTTTTCCCTGCAGGCTCATCAGGCTAAGCAGAAATGTCATGGGTGGAGAAAAGTAGCTATCCTTTCTTAGTGTTGGGACAGGTGTGCATTCCACATACTTGGATGAACAGAAGGGAGGAGGCAACATGTACAGTGGAGCTTCAGTAGCACACGCACGCAATTATTGTTGCAGACAGATCATCTGCATTGCGGGGCAGATCGTGTACTTACCCACGGTCTAATGCAGTCGCCAGAACTTACCCGATGACGTGTCAGTCTCCCCGTGTGGATAGCATTTTTCATTCACCCTTTGGTTTCTGTTATATGCAAGCACATTTATGGGTTCCAAGTTGGGTGAGAAACCTGAGATAAGAGCTAAATGATTAAGTTCCAGACTTGGACTGCTTTCCCGTAGCCATCACCCTCAGCATTGCAAGTGCTTTCCCGAAGTCACCCCTGGTCCTCTCTGCTAAGTGGGGAACACACAAACACATCACCGTTTGACTTCCTTAGAGGATGTGGTTCAGAGTGGGTGGCCTCAGTGTCACCTGCTGTGCTGTGACAGAAGACAGCCTTACCGTGTTACTGTGTCATTTCTTTAGGATGAGCAGCTATGGGTGGTGCAGGTGTGAGCTCTGTTCATCTCCCTAGTAACCGTCCCACTGTCCCCCTTGCTTTGCCAGGGTGAGTTCTGCATCCTGGTACTTCCTCAATGTGTTTGGGCTCCGGAGCATTTACTCTCTAATCCTGGGCCAGGATAATGGTAAGAAGCAGAGTGGGTTAGTGAGCAGCTGCTTCCTGTCACGGCGCAGCAGTCACATGGTTCTCACTCTTCTTGGTTAGCATTGCCCCACATAGTAGTGCTTCCTTCCGTGAGTTTCTGAGCATAGTCTTACCAGTTCCAAAGCTCATGAACATGGGCATTTCTCCCGCAATTGCCAAGCAGTACTTGGTTGCTCAGAGTCTGACACCTTGTGTAGGGACCCAGCGCTCCATTAAAGCCTGTGAACCTGAAGTCTAAGGAAAGGCCTGGCTGGATCAGCTCATTTATTGAGCAGATTCCTCTCCAGTGCTAAACGTGGCTCTTGGTCAGTGGTGAGGACTCAGATACTCTAACCAGTGTCTGCTTTCCTATAAAGTATAGTCTTAATAGTTGCCCTGTGGGGTTAAGAGCAGACAAAGGATAAAGCAGTGAAGTACCTGGACATATAGCATTGCTCAGTAATTGGTGTCTCTTGTCATGTTGACATTTAAAATAAAGTTTAGAGCACCTTTCAGTTTGTCTCAGTTCTAGCTACAACCACCTCCATTTTCCTGGACTTTCCCAGAGTCCCATCCCAGGTGTGATGGGCAGTCAGTTGTCCGGTTCTCAAACCCACCACCAAGTACCTACGAGCTTTGGCATGCTCATTCTTCCCCAAGGGTGCTGGGTGGTGGGGAGCCTTGGGACTCACTGGGCTTGTCTGTGCTGCAGCTGCTGACCAGTCACGAATGATGCAGGAGCAGATGACAGGAGCAGCCATGGCCATGCCTGCAGACACCAACAAAGCTTTCAAGGTATGCGCCACTCATTTCAGAACTACAGGGATGTCACAGTCTTACACCAGTCTGCCCTTAGCCACAGTTGCACATTCTCTGCTTTGTTGCCCACATTCAAGTGCAGTCCACAATGAGCAGTATGATGAAATGTGTTGTCTTGCCCCATCCTATCCAGGACAGAAATCACTTTGTCCAGTGTATCCACGCCGTATATGTTATCCACCTCATGACAGTTGAGAAGAAGAGAAACCATCTTCACATTACTTTTATTACTGTATACGCTTGTTCTAGTTTTGAAATTTTCTTTTTATTTTATGTGCATGTTTGTGTGCCTGAATTTGTGTATGTCTGTGCACCACGTGCATGCAGGAGCCTGTAGAGGTCAAAAGGAGCATTGCATACCCTAATTACAGGCAGTTGTGAGCCGCCATGTGGGTTCAGTGAACTGAACCCAGGACCTCTGGAAGAGCAGTCAGTGCTCTTAACCACAGAGACATCCCTCCTGCCCCCTCCATATAATTTTATACAGCAAAATCCTACTTGATTTTTTTTTTCATGACAAAAAGTAAAAATAAGCCTGGTGTGGTGGCACACGCCTTTAATCTCAACAGAGGCAAGCCGATCTCTGAGTTCGAGACCAGCCTGGTCTACAGAGTGAGTTCCAGGACAGCCAGGGCTACACAGAGAAACTCTGTCTTGAAAAAAAACAAACAAACAAAGTAAAATAAGGGGGCTTCTTCATTCCAGTTCGAAGGGATATAGAAAGACCTCTTAGAACTCGGCCAGGTCTGGCAGCCCACACCTTCAGTCCCAGCACTCGGGCGGGAGGCAGAAGCATGCAGATCTCTGTCACTTAAGGCCAGCCTGGTGTACAAGCAGGTTCCAGACCAGCCAGAGCTACATAGTGAGACCCTGTTTCAAAGAAATAAATATTTGAAATGAAAATGGATGGGCCAAGTGTGGTGGTGCATGCCTGTAATGCTCACCTGTGGTCCCTGCCCTTAAGAGGCTGAGGCTTGAGAACTGAGTTTAAAGCCAGCCTGTACTACATGAGACCTTACCTCAAAGAACAGAACAAAACAACAGGATCCTAAACATAAAACATGGATGTAAAAAAAAAAAAATTAAAACATGGGGCATATATCTTTGTAACCTTGGATCAGGCAGTGTCTTGTTTTAGTTTGGATGTTTTTGAATTTTATGTATATGGGTATTTTGTGTATGTCTGTATGTATGTCTTAACTGATGAGTCTTCTCTCCATGGTTTTTGGCTTTTTGAGACAGTCTCCTGCCTCTGCTTCCCAAGTGTTAGGATTGCAGTCATGTTCCACCAAGCCTGGCCTCATCGAGCTTTTAAAGATTGCTTTATGAATCAAGGCAATGATGACACACGTATTTAATCCTGGCACTTGGGAGGCAGAGGCAGGAGGATCTGTGAGTGGGAGGCCAACCTGGTCTACAGAGTCAGTTCCAGGACAGCCAGGACTATACAGAGAAACCCTGTCTAAAAAGAAAAAACATTGCTTCATGAAAGTTCATACAGCTGGGAGGCACCTGGGTTCCTGCCTCACAGGATCCAGTGAGCTTATGCACAGAACTAGCCTTGCTAGCTGTGGTAAGAGCGGTGCTGTCCCCAGCTGTCAGCTCAGTGGCAAGCTCCCCTCCCAGCCCTGTCTTCTCTTCCTGTGCAGACAGAGTGGGAAGCTTTGGAACTGACAGATCACCAGTGGGCACTCGAGGATGTGGAAGAAGAACTCATGGCCAGAGACCTCCACTTTGAAGGCATGTTCAAGAAGGAACTGCAGACGTCCATCTTCTAACCACAAGCAGGGGCCGCTGTGTCAAGGACCTGCAGTAGCGCTTAACCTTGTAACTTCTGTGGAGCTGGAGCCTCTGAGAATAAAACGGAGGGTGCAGGGGCTGGCGGGTGCATAGCGAGGCTCGTTCTTGTCTGAGCTGGGTTCCCCTTTATGTTGGAAACTAGAGGAAAAGGAGTTCCGGGTGACTGCTGTCTTCAAAGCTTGTAAGCGTTCTTCAGGTGACTCTAGTAAGGATGTCAGAGAAAGGGGAATATCCCAAGCTACTGAGAATATCTCAAAACTTAGTAAAAACTCCATGTTTGTAAGGAGAATTGTCAGTTATAATAGCCAGTTACTATGTTCAGTCAGCCTGACTTCAGCCACAGTAAACTCCTGTTTTCTTAGGATCCAAACACCCTGCATTTTACCTTTAATTTCTTGTTCGTACATTTTAACTTTCTTTACACAAGTAATTTACATTTTCTCTCTACCAAAACTTAGAGACTATGGCTGAGCGGCATAGAGCTCCCTGCCCTGTTCCCGTGAGCCTACAGAATGACGCAGAGAGCTGGGTGTCCCAACCTTACTGAAATAAACTCTTGCCAGAGTGGGTTCGCAGGGTCGGGGCCGACTCCACCAACTCTCCATGTCTCTCCATCTTTAGTCCAGTGAAAACAGGTGACCCTGAGGCACAGCCAGACTCTCAAGTGCCTTTGGGCTCGTCAGAGACAGATGGCTACATAATGCAAGTTCTTGAGTGGAACTTGAGACAATACCAACTCCATTGGCCGGTCAGTGGGGCTGCACTGTAAGTGGTTACTCAGTTGAACGAGTGACCTCAGTTCCCAGTTCCTCTGGGCAGGAGAGAACTTACCACTGTCAGGGCAAGAGGGCAGCTTCTGGTGGATAGGTAGATGAAGGTGCCCAAAGTCCTCTGTCCAGGGAAGTGACAGGGTGCCGTTTCTGTACCAAGAGGTGGATGTGATTGCATGTTAAGCACTGTAGCCAAGAACAAGCAACTCTTGACAAATTAAACAGCCCTGTTTTCTCTTTGCCTGTGGAAGTGTTGCTCTGTGGGTCCTAGGAGCTTCCTGCCAGCAGAAGTGCCTGTCTGTCTTAGAACAGGGCTGGAGGGCTCAAGGTGAAAGAGATGTGAACTTTGCCCTCAGAGAACTCATAAAGAAGGTCTACAGTTGTAGTTCAGTGGTAGTATGTCACTCAGTGTACATTACCCCCAACACACACACACACACACAAAGACCTCATGTGAAAGAAACCTACTTATTTTCTTTTATCTGTATGAGTGTTTGGCCTGTATCTAGGTGTGTGTACCACATGTGTGCAGTGCCTGCAAAAGCCAGAAGAGGGCGATGGATCCCCTGGAACTGGAGTTGTAGCCAGTTGTGAGCCCCCACGTAGGTGTTGGGGATCAAACCCAGGTCCTCCACAAGAACAGCCAGTGCCCTTAACCACTGAGCCATCTTGCAGCCCCAAGAAAGATATTTCTGAGGTCATAGAACCTCTGTGAATCTTAGGGTCAAAAGGGGGTGCCTTATGAGTCTCTCAGAAGCAAACTTGATCCTGACAGTGGTGGCGAGGGATTGACAGACGGGAGCTGCTGCTGGGCAGGAGTGAGGTGAGAAACTGCTGTGGTGAATGCTGGGTGAGTGTGGAAAGAGCAGCGTGGAGTTGATGTTCATGGTCGGTTCCTGTGCCCTCGTGCCTGCAGTTCCTGCAGAAGACAGTTCCTCTTCCTGGGCTTCTGTCTCCATTGGTCAAAGAGGATGAGCTAGTACAGCCACTCAGAAAGTCTGCAGCCCTCTAACGGCTAAACGCTTTTGCAGAAAGGCAGGCAGAGGTGACTGCAGTTAGTCACAATGTGGGCGGTCACACAGCTGTCTGTCAACTGAATAAAGTATGGTCTCTTCATAGACTACTAAGCGATAAAAGGAACAAAGTACTGTCACTCCAGCACAGCTGATCTCTGAAACAAAGAATCCGGTCTCAGTCAATGCCCTCTCCCTTTTTGTGTGTGCGGAGGATAGAACCCAGGACCGCATGTACACTAATCGAGTGCTCCACCACTGAGCTGTGTGCCTGGCCCTGCCAATTTTTTTTCTTTTTTTGGTTTTGGTCTTGGTTTTTTGTTTGTCTTGTTTGGGGGCCTTATTGTGTAGCCTTGGTGGGCTTGGAATTCACTGTGTAATATACCTGGTCTTGAATTCAGAGATCCACCTGCCTCTGCCTCCTGAGTGCTAAGATTAAAGATGTGTGCCACCACACTCAACTCCCAGCCCTTCCCATATTTTAATGCAACCTCCAGAATTAGCCAGCCCATATAGATAAAGGTGGGGTACCCCTTGCCAGGGATGGGGAAAGGAGGATCGGAAATAACATAGTGTAATGTGTTAGATGATAAAATGCCTACGGAAATCAACTTAAACGAGAAAAGATTTATTTTTCGGAGGTTTCACTCTGGTTGGTTGTCTCTGGTTTCCGGACCCATGGAGAGGGAGGAAGGGCTGAGGAAGAGCTGCTCAGAGAACAGCTGCCAGGAAGCACAGAGTGCAGGGTGGGGGTCTTGTTCTGAAGGGCATGCCCACTAACCCAGCTTTCGCCCATGAAGTCCTTCATCTTAACAGTTCCATCACCTCACAGAAGTGGCACAAACTGGGGTCCAACCATGGACCTTTGGGGAAACTCCAAATCCAACCTACAGAGTGATAAAATGTCCTAAAGCTGGATGTAACAGGAGCTGCGGGTACACCCTGTGGACTTACCTAGAATGTGTGTGGCTTTGTCCCATTCGGGAAAAACAATGGCTCCGTGCAGCAGGGACAGTCCCGGAAATAGGTTACAGCACACGGGGTTGACAGTGACACACTTGGGTAATTTAGGGCTACAGATGTAGCTTGGTTTGTAAAGTGCTTGTCTAATCCAGAAGGGCCCTGGGTTCAATCCTAGGACCACCTAAATCAGGCATGATGGTGCACCCCTGTAATCTTTGCATTCAAGGAGGAAGGATGATCAGTAGTTCAAGGCCATCCTTAGCTACATACTGTGTTCAAAGCCAGCCTGGGCTACATGAGGCGCTGTCTTAAGTAAACTGAGTAGATGATTTGTGTGGATTAGATCTCAACCCTGGTGTGCTGGCTAGTTTTATGTCAACTTGGCACAAGCTATAATCCTCTGAGAGGAGGGAACCTCAGAGAAAATGCCTCCATAAGATTAGGCTGTAGGCAGCGGGCAGTGGTGGTCACTCACGCCTTTAATCCCAGCACTCAGGAGGCAGAGGCAGGTGGATCTCTGTGAGTTCAAGGCCAGCCTGGTCTACAGAGCGAGATCCAGGACAGGCACCAAAGCTACAAGGAGGAACCCTGTCTTGAAAAACAAAACAACAACAAAAACAAGCAGTTGGGTACATCTGTAAGAGATTTTTTTTTTCCTCATTAAATAATTTCAGGCTGGGCAACAGTGGCACACGCCTTTAATACCAGCACTCAGGAGGCAGGCTGATCTCTGTGAGTTCAAGGACAGGCTGGTCTATAAGCGAGTTTTCAAAAAAATCATTTCAACTGGGAAGACCCACTTCTAATCTGGCTCTGGATCTTTAAAGTGAGAAGACATACCTTCAATCCAGATCTTTGGAGGAGGGAAGATCCACCTTTAATCTTGGGTCACACCTTCTGGTGGTAGCCTATATAAAGACATGCTCACACTGGCTGGCAAGTCCCTTCCTTCACTGGCATTAGAGCCCACTTCATGAGGATTCTGGCATATACTGAAGGCCAGCTGAAACATCCAGCCTCCTGGACTGAACAACTACTGGATTTTTGGACTTTCTGTTGTATATAACATAATATATGTTATATGTATATGTTTTACATATATAACATAGCCCTTATGTGTGTGTTATATAAATGTTCATTCTATATATAAAATGAATGTACCTCAAGAGAACCCTGGCTAATACAAGGAAGGAAGGAAGGGATTTGGTTTACAGGGTACATCATAGGGGGAAAGCTAAGGCAGGAATTGAAGCAGAGACCATGGAGAAATGCTGCATACTAGCTTGCTCCCCGTGTCTTGCTTTCTTATACAACCCAGGCCCACCTGCCCAGGGACAGCACTACCCACAGTGGGCTGGGCCCTCCCACACCAATTAGCAATTGGGAAACTGCCCACAGGCCAGTATGATGGAGGCAGTTTCTCAACTGACATGTCCTCTTAGGTATGTCTAGGTTTGTGTCAAATTGACAAAAACTATGAGTTCTCCTTAATAAAGTGTTTCAGGGTTTCATGCCATGCATGTGTGTGTGTCTATCTCTGTACACACATGCATGCTGTGAACTGAACCTAAGACCTCACACATACTAAGCACATGCTCATTCACCCCCACCACATCCCCAGCCAGTCATTTCATGTCTTCAACCTGCTCAAGCCAAATGATGGCTGAACCAGCCATGCCTACCCTGCCCCGCCCCCTCCTTTTTCTCCTGCTTCTTTTGAATCTCTTTCATCTTTAATGTAATCTGAAACACACAAGAATAGGATTTCCATATGTCTATTGTGTTTTGATAATTATCAATATTTTGCCAATCATGTGTATCTCTCAAGCCTACTTTTTTTTTTTTTTTGAGGGAGTCAGGGCTAGACTGTTTTAAAAGTAAATCCCATCAGAAGGGCAGGTAAGGTAGGATTGCAAGTTCAAAGCCAGCCTGGGCACTTTAGTGAGACACTGTCTCAAAAACAAGTAAAGATACAAAAAGGGCAGGGGGCCAGCTGGCTGGGGAGGGAGGGGAACCAGCACTTGTAACTCAACACTTGGGAAGCAGAAGCAGGAGGGATGGAAGTTCAAAGCCAGACTCTGCCATGTTGTAAGGTTGAAGCCAGCCAAGCTACATGAGACCCTATCTTTAAATGCGGGGAGGAGTGTTGCTGAAGATATGATAGTTCAGCTGTGGAGGAGCATTTACCTAGCAAGTACAAGGCTCTAGATTCACTCTCTAGTACCACAGTAAATAGATCCTGAGTAGATCATTTCACATACATTCTTGTAAGCATCTCTAACAGGTAAAGAATATTTATGGTTTTGTTTTTGCTTTCGAGTCAGGTTTGTATAGCCAAGGCTTTCCTGAAACTTGATATTTCTCCCTCTATTTCCAAGTACTGGGATTACAGGGGAGTGTCACCACACCTGGCCCAGCATGCTTATTCATAAATATGTTCGGGTGCTCCTTCATCTTTTTTTTTTAAACATTTCTTTTTCTTTTAATGAATCTTTTTTTTAAAGATTTATTTATTTATTATGTATACAGCATGTATGACTGCAGGCCAGAAGAGGGCACCAGATCTCGTTACAGATGGCTGAGCCACCATGTGGTTGCTGGGAATTGAACTCAGGACCTCTGGAAGAGCAGCCAGTGCTCTTAACCTCTGAGCCATCTCTCCAGCCCCCTCCATCATCTTTATTTTAGGATTTTTTTTTAATTTCATGTGTATGTTTGCCCAAACATAACTATGCATCCCATGTGTATCTGGTGCCTGCAGAGGCCAGAAGAGAGCATTGGATCCCCTTTTATAATGGCTTACTCCCCTCCCCTGCACCCTCTAGGTTGTTTTCAAGTCGGTCACTTGGTAAATAAACCATGTTATTTGTACTCTGTAAAACGTTGTGACTCTTTCAAAACTACAAGTATCTTTCCCCCTCCCCCACCTCCTTCTTTTTAGATTTTGGGGTAGTGTTTTGTTTTGGGGAGACAAAAGTCTCGCTCTGTAGCCCAGGTTGGCCCTCACAATAATCCTGCCTCAGATTCCTGAGTGATGGGGTTATAGAAATGAGCCACTGAGCCCAGTGGGAAATAAATCTCGAGACTGCTTTTTACTGGGATGAATTGATGAGAGATGCACAGATGACTAAGGAAAGGGAACAGCACCAAGTCATGACTCCCCAGGAAAACCAAATGTCCAGGGGAGAGATTGTAATCACCAGCCACTTCTGGTTTTTTGTTTGTTTGTTTGTTTGTTTGTTTTGTTTTTCCGAGACAGGGTTTCTCTGTGTAGCTTTGGTGCCTGTCCTGGATCTCGCTCTGTAGACCAGGCTGGCCTTGAACTCACAGAGATCCACCTGGCTTTGCCTCCTGAGTGCTGGGATTAAAAGCATGCACTACTGCTGCCCAGCTCACTAGCCACTTCTGAATCAGTTTGGAGACCCGTCACCACCACAAAACCAGGACAGGAAAAGGTGGCCATGAATAGAAAAAAACTAAATGTTATGTGGTCTCCAACACACTCCATGGGTAATATCTAGCAAATGTCTGTAATTCCAGCACTCAGGTGGAGGCAGGAGGATGAGGAGCTCAGGGCTAGCCTCTGCTACAAGGCAAGTTTCAGGACAGCCTATGCTATATGAGACCCTGCCTCAAAAAATAATATAAATATATAAAGAATGAATAATAGCCGAGCATGGAGAGCCACACCTATAATCACAGCACTTGGGAAGTAGAGGCAGGTAGATAAGGTCAAAACCAGCCTGGGCTACGTAAGAGACCCTTTCTCAACAAAAGAAGAATAAATCAAAGTTTAAAAGTGAGCAATGGTGCCCCGTAACCCTTGTGCTTCCTCTTCCTGTGAGCAGCCTGTGTTGTGCCTGCATCATAAGGCCCCCAGAGACCACCAGGAGTCTGAGTTTGTATGCAAAAGCAAAGAGCCTTTATTGCAAGCTTGAGCTTGGGCTTCCTGTCTGTTCTGACATAGCGTTTGGATCAGGGAGAGCATCGAGCTCAGTTGAGGCAGGGTTTTTATTTTATTTTTTTTAAAGATTTATTATGTATACAGTGTTGTGTCTGCATGTATGCCTGTACACCAGAAGAGGGCGCCAGATCTCATTATAGATGGTTGTGAGCCACCATGTGATTGCTGGGAATTGAACTCAGAACCTCTGAAAGAGCAACCAGTGCTCTTAACCTCTGAGCTATCTCTTCAGCCCGAGGCAGGGTTTTTAAGGAGTAAAGGATGGGGGCATAGGAGGATTCCAGATTCAGATGGGGGTTGAACTCCTAATTGGGCAGGAGTAAAGTAACAGAAGTCTTGTCAAACAGGGCTTGGTACTGGTGTTGCTGCAAGGAAACTGGCAACCTATATACAAGTGATAAGCTATCCTTAATGTTCTGGAGCATCTATTACCTGTTTGTCTCAATTCTGATTGGTCTCCTGCAAGATACAGTTTATGGCATTTCCTGGTTATTGTAATGGTGAGGCCTAGTCCCAGCATTGTTAGTCTGCAGCCTGTCATGACTGCACTAATGTTAAGTTAGGCCTCTTCACCTGAGGTGACCTGTGAAGATGGTTCCCTACTCTCTTGACCCAGAAAATCCTAAAAAAAATCATGCAAATCAAGATGTTCAAGTCTTCAAACTGCCCAGGCCATCAAGAGTATGCAAATCTGAAAAGCCACCAAGTATCTGAAAGATGTCACTTTAAAGAAGCAATGTGTGCCGTTCCGTCGGTGTGATGGTGGAGTCGGTAGGTGCATCCAGGCCAAACAGTGGGGCTGGACACAGGGTCGGAGGCCAAAAAAGAGTGCTGAATTTTTGCTGCACCTGTTTAAAAATGCAGCGAGTGATGCTGGACTGGAGGGTTAGATGTAGCTTCTCTAGTCATTGAACACATCCTGTGAACGAAGCACCTGAGACGCCCCGGATTAACCCGGACATGCGCTTCCCCCTGCCTCGTGGAGATGATCCTCACGGAAAGGGAATAAATTGTTCCAAAGCCAGAAGAGGAGGGTGCACAGAAGAAAAAGATATCCCAGAAGAAACTGAAGAAACAAAAACTTACAACACGGGAATAAATTCAGCATAAAATAAATGCAGATAAAGTAAAAAAAAAAAATGAGCAATATTACCAGATGTGGTGGCCCCCACCTTTAATCCCAGCACTCGGGGGGCGGAGAGAGGTGGGTCTCTGTGAGTTCCAGGACCGCCAGAAAAAAAAAAAAGTAACCTTTACTCAAACCCCCACCCCCCCCCCCCCCGCCAAAAAAAGAGTGTATCTAAAACTAAAACAACTTCCATAAGCAGCCAAAGTCTAATACTTATGAAATAGCTATAGATGCCAGAAGACAAAGACAGAACCAGCATACAGGCGGAAACAGTTGGGTCTAGGGAATGGGAATCGGGGGTGAGAAGGAACGGGGCTGGGAAACTTTGGTTTTAAAATGCTGGACTCAACAACCACTGACTTTCTTAAAGGATCAGAGTTGTTGAGTTGGTACCGCGGGGGAAGCTGAAATCTGAGAATGGGCTCAGGCCGCAGCCAGGTTAGTGCATGAGCAGCATGCCCTCGGAGCTGAGGACAGCTGGCAGGGCACCGAACAGGCTCCCCAGCCTGCCCCAGCTCCCACCTGTTCTGCCCTTTGTTTGTGCTGCTCTGCCAGAGCAGCCAGCCAGAGTGAAGATGTCAGCCCATGGTTCCCGGCATCGTGCACTCTGGGAGGCTTCATCCCTGCCAGCCACGCCTCCTCAGCCTTCTCCTGCCCTCTTTGAAAGCTTCCAGTGCACCGCTCCCCAAAAGCTCACCTAGGTGATGGTCTGCAGCCTTTTCAACAGATACCCCAGTTGAGGGGACCAGGGCTCACATGGAAGGCCTACTGTGTTCCTTTCTCCTCCAGAGGAAAGGCTATTATCAGAGGCACAAGACTCTGAAGGCAGTCTTGTGACTTGGTAGTTGCTGTGTGACCTTTAACAAGTTCCTTTACCTCTCTGAGCATCTGCTTACCAGCTTCCAAATGAGGAGCATAGAGATACAAAGAGCTGCTGTGAGACTGAAAAAATGGTGCAGGTAGGTTGTGTGGCACATTTGTCACAGACTACGTGCATGGCATCAGCAGTGTCCCCCACCCCCAAGATCTCCGGGATGATGAGGACAGTTTCTAGACTGAGACCATCCCAGTGTGCACCTGGCAGCCAGTGTTCCCCACTGACACCTGCCTCTGGGCCTCAGGTCTCCTCTTTCTCTCCAGTGCTCAGCTTTCATCTTGGCCTCAGGCCAAAGGGATCAGAACGTCCTGTCTTTGTCTGGAGTCTCAGGCCTAGAAACCTCATGGGATCAAGCTCCCCACCCACTCCAAAGAGGGCAGCCAGTGGACAGTGCTGTAGAGGGGGCAGGGCAAACCACAGCCGGAGGAGGGGAGCCAGGCCAGCACCGAGTGCTCTGTCTACCCAAGGGGTGGAAACATTTCAAAAGGCCCACCGGAGTTGGGGAGATAGTTCAGCAGGTAAAGTGCATCCCACATAAACACACGAATCTGAGTCTGAGTCGTAGAAGCCATGTAAAAATGTAGGCATGGTAGCAGTTTGCCTATAATGCCCACACTGGGGAGGCAGAGATAGGTGGATCTCCTGGGTTCACTGCTCACCCAGTCTTGTTTCATTAGCAGGTCTCAGACCACTGAGAAACTCTGTCTCAAAAAAGGGTGACATTGGGCCTAGAGAGATGGCTCAGCAGTTAAACCATTGGCTGCCCCTGCAAGAAGACCCGGGTTCAATTCCCAGAACCAACGTGGCAGCTCCCAAGCATCTATAATTCCAGTTCCAGGGTATCTGCTACCCTCTTCTGGCCTCAGAGGGCACTAGGCATGCATATACTGTGCAGACATACACTCATAATAAATAAAATCAAGGAGAGTTGGACAGTGGTGGCACATGCCTTTAATCCCAGCTCTTGGGAGGTAGAGATGGGCGGATCTGTGAGTTCGAGGCCAGCCTGGTCTACAGAGCGAGTTTCAGGACAGGCTCCAAAGCTACAAGGAGGAACCCTGTCTTGAAAAACACTCACATCCACACAACACTACCCAGCAGAGATTCACTGAGCACTGGAAGAAGAACCAGGAGTCCTCAGCTACCCTAACACCCACATAGACTGCCCACAGGGTTCCCCCAAAGGAAACTAGGGAGAGGAGGTAAGGAAAGAGAGTAGATCTAGATGGCCCCCAAAATGCCAATTAACTGCGATATAGAGAACCAAGATCTAGATAACAAGATCCAGATATCTAGATAACTAGATCCAGATAACTAGATCTAGATAACATCCAGGAAGACTAGAACAGCTGTCTCCATCTGACAGCAAACAGGCTGGATGCTGCATGGTGTGTGTGTGTGTGTGTGTGTGTGTGTGTGTGTGTGTGTGTGTGTGTGTGTAGGTACAGACACCAGCCCTGTGGAAAACCCAGGAGATCCACACTGAATGACAGGAAGATGTGGCAGCCAGGAACTTCAGCTGGAAGCCAGGGGTGACTCAGCTTTTAGTGGAAACCAAACACCCCAAGACTGAAACCGCACTGTCGGGCATGGGGGGCGGCTTTCCCTGGGCTTGTGTCTCCGAGTTTCACTCCATGAGCACTTGATCACCGAGCCTGTTGCTTTGGGCCTGTGTGGTGCAGTCTATCATGGCAGGAGCACATGGCAGCGGAGGCCTGTTCACCTCAGAGTGGCCAGGAAGCAAGAGAAAGAAAAGAAGCAGCTGGGGCCTTAATAGCCCCTTCAAGGGCACCACCTCAGTGACTCACCTGCCTTCCACTGGGGCCCATTTCTAAAAGGCTTGACCGTCTCCCCAAAGTTCCCCAGGCTGCTGAACAAGCCTTTAGCACAGGCCTTTAGGAACACTTCAGTTCTAACTCATTTTTATTATTTATCTACTTATTTTTGGTTTTACAAAACAAGGTTTCTCTGTGTAGCCCTGGCTGTCCTGGAACTCGCTCTGTAGACCAGGCTGGCCTCAGACTCGGAGATCTGCCTGCCTCTGCCTCCTGAGCTCTGGGATTAAAGACCTGTGCCACCACCACCTGGTCACCTGAATGTTTTAAAAGCTACGTGTCGGGTACAACCGAGGGCTGAACTTTTCTGTGATGACCAGAGGTGGGAGGCCACAAGGGGCAGAACTTAGCTACCCCCC
>CABHPH010145981.1:0-21201 GCA_902168325.1 Peromyscus nudipes | reverse complement strand
GGGGTGGGTGGGTGGGTGGGTGGGTGGATGGATGGGTGGGTGGGTGGGTGGGTGGGTGGATGGATGGGTGGGTGGGTGGGTGGGTGGATGGATGGGTGGACCCAAATCAGATCATCCAGGATCTATCATCAACAACTCAGAGCCTCCATGAATTGGAATGTTCATTGTAGTACTGTGCCCAGAAGGGAAAATGGCTGTTAAGCCACCTGATTGAGTACTTATCAGTCAGCAGGAATATGGAAATGACTAAATAAATATCAGTGTGCCCAGCCAGGTGGTGGTGGCACACAACTTTAATTCCATTACTCTTAATTCTCAGAAAAGTTTTCCTAACTAGAACAGTAGTTCTAACTTGTGGAACAAAATTCTTTTGCAATATAAAATATTTAAATAGTAATATAAGGGACACAGAGGCAGATGGATCTCTGTGAGTTCAAGGACAGCCTGATCTACAGAGTTCCAGGACAGCCAGGGCAACAAAGAAAACTCCTGTCTCAAAAAACAATCAGTCCATACTGTTTTTACAGTTTACATGGCCAACATTTTAGTGAATAACAATCCACAGGAAATGTCTCCCCACCATTTCTGATGACCACATGCATTCTTTGTATGGCTTTCCCTGAGTGAATTCAGTGTAATCGTGGCCTGGGATAGAGGGCAACGGTACAGTGCTTGACTAGCATTCATGAGGCCTTGAGTTCAATTCCCAGCATTGAGAGAGGAAAAAAAGAAAATAGTCATTGTAATGATAGGCATGCGGAAGGGGGGGGGGCGCTGCTTTGGCGAGTTTGGAGCCAACGAGTCCCATGGAGAGTGAGAGACAGAGATGCCATGCAGGCAGTGCTCAGTGAATATTTCATTTGGTGTGGGGAAGAGAGGGAAGGGGGAAAGAGAGAAAGAGAAAGTGAGGGGGTGAGGTGCACACCTCGTGGGAATGGAAAGAGAGAAGGGGAAGGAGGGGGAGTTATCTTTTTTAGAGGGGACTTCAGGATGCAGGGCAGGTCCCCAAGGGACAGGCCAGAATGCCAACAGTCATGAGTATTAGGAATTAAGGACATATGCACAGAAGGACCTGGAGCACTTGGTAGTGTCTCTGAGACCTGAAAATGTGCAGAAGCCTGGCTCTAACCATGTCTCTGCTAGATTCCCACATATGTTCCATGTGGGATGCAAATGTTGGATCTCCATTTCTCCTGCTGGTGACAGAGGCTGAAGAAACAAGGTATCTGTGATAGTCTGAATAAGAATGGCTCCTAGAGCTGGAGAGATGGCTCAGAAGTTAAGAGCACTGACTGCTCTTCCAGAGGTCCTGAGTTCAATTTCCAGCAACCACATGGTGGCTCACAAACATCTATAATGAGATCTGGTGCCCTCTTCTGCTGGACAGGGACACATGCAGACAGAACACTGTATACATAATAAATAAATAAATCTTTAAAAAAAAAAAAAAGAATGGCTCCTATAGGCTCAATAGGGTGTGACACTGTTTGAAAGGATTAGGAAGTGTGGCCTTGTTGGAGGAAGTGTGTCATTTGAGGTGGGCTTTGAGGTTTCAAAAACCTATGCCAAGCCCAGAGTCTCTCTCTTTGCCTTCGGATCAGGATGCAGCTCTCAGCTACTGCTGCATTGTCTGCCTGCACGCTGCCATGCTCCCTGCCGTGAAGATAACAGACTAAATCTTTGACACTGTAAGCAAGCACCCAATGAAATGCTTTCTCTTGTAAGAGTTGCCCTTGGTGTCTCTTTACAGCAAAAGAACAGTGACTAAGACAGTGTAGTATCCAACCACAAAGGCCAGAAGAAATTTACATGATCAGCTGACCACATGCTGTAAATCACCACAGCAAAGACAAGAATGAAGGAGATCTAGGGCAGGCAAGCTGGCTCAGAAAGTAAAGAAGCTTGCCCCCAATCCTGAAGACCTGAGTTCGATCCCCGGGACCCATATGGCTGAAGGAGAAAACTGACTCCACAGATGTGATATGGTATGCAGGAGCCCCCCGCCCCCAACACACACACTAAAAAAAAAAAAAATTGAAGGACGGAAAGAAGGAAGGAAGGAAGGATTGGATCCAGGGGCAATTACCTGGAAAATGTGCCAGAATATACTGTGAAATTATAGGGGGAAAGGCAAGTTACAAGAGCAATTAGTAAAGTGTAGACTCATTTTTATTTAATATGCCCTGGGAAAGGCCTGGAAGATACGCCAGGCTGCAGGCAGGATCTACCTATGCCTGTAGGAATCCAGAGGAAATGAGTTCCTTGGCTAGGAGGTTATGCAAATAAAGCTGGGTCTAGCAGGGAGGGACGCTGCAGGGTTTCCCACGGGGTTCTGACACCAGCTGCGCAGTGTGTGAGAGAGGGGCGGTGAGGAACAGTGGGCAGAGTCCATCCCCAAAGGAAAGGGTTAACTATCCCGCGCTCCTGTGGGCGGGCTCGGCGATGAGATCGGCAGCGCTGGGCTCTGCTGGCCGAGCCTGAGCATCTCCGAGGATGCGGCGGCGGGAGAGGCTGCAGGGACGCGCGCAAGGTGAACGCGGGGCTGCGGGTGCAGCGCGCAGGTGAGGAGCTGGCCGAGGGAGGGGGCGATGGCGGGACCCAAGAAGGCAAGGAGCAAGGCCTACAGCCCCCTTCGCGGGCATGGTTGGCCAGGCCTGCACGGTACCTACCCCGACCCCGGACACTGCGGGAAGGCGTGGAGCCAGGGGGAATGGAGCTGGAGGAGGAGGAAGAGAGGTAACCCGAGATGGACCAGCTCCTGCAGACTGTCCTGCGGAGGCCCTCACCCTGCCTCCCCTCCCCCTCCTTTTTCACCTAGTCTCTGCCACTGATTGATTTCACCTCCCTCAGACCTGTCCAGCCATGGGACCCCAACGCTGGGCGAGCTCCTGCCTGGACTGCAGGCGCCCACATCTCTTGCATCGGGGGTGGTAGGCAGATGGCATGTTATTCACTGAAGGCCCAGCAGCTCAGCCATCTCCTCCTCTGCAAAGCTTACAGAGCTCCTGTGCAAGATGAGCCCTCTGTGCTTCAGTGTCTCTAGTACATATACTCGTCCGGCTGTGCAACCTTGGGCAAGTTGCTCAACCTCTCTGACTCTTGGTTGCCCTCTTTCCTTTCCTGTCTAATGGGTACTTGCACCTTGTATGGGAAGTATCGTATGGGTACTTAGGTTTAGAACAGGAGCGTAAGTGAGCAAACAGTTCGACACAGAGCATTATTATCCACCTACGCCCACCGCAGGGGCCCCAAGGCCTTCCTTAGCACACCTCAGCCCCAGCCTCAGAACTGAGGGAGGACTTTATGGGTCCCCAGCCCCTCATCTGGGCCATGAGCAGAACCTGGGGCTTAGTCGATGTTTGAGAGAGACCTTACCAAGGCTTAAAGGCAGTCTGATTCAAAGCTGGAGCTGGACCCAAGAGGTCCATTGAATCCCCTGAAACTGCCCATGACCTCCGATGAGCCTGGGGCACTCTGTAGGAAGGGTATCTGGAGTTATCAACTGCCTTCTCCAAGTGTCTGAGCCACCAAAGGTGGCTGTATCCGGGAGGAAAAGAACACACACTTGTCCTAACACAGCTGGCCCTCAGCTGGCTAGCCACTGCTGGCCCCTCCTACTTCCCTGGCCTACTTAAGGATGGACTCAGGAACGAGGACTAGGGCTGTACAGGGGCTGGAAGTGTGAAATGAAAGAGACAGGAGCCCCAGGCTGGTGGCAAACAGAAGATGGTATAGAGGGGGTGTTGCCCTTGGAGTAGGGAGAGCCAGGAACAGAAGGCTTCCCTAGTGAGCAGTGTCCATGCTGATGCAAGCTAGCTTCCTATCTTCCCTAGGCATGAGTGCGGACCTCTTTCTGTTTAAAAACACTTCTACTTAGACCTTGTCACGTCCAAGCTTCCCAGTCCTTGTGATGATGACAAAGGCCCAGGCAGTCCAACCCCCGCCTGCTGACTACCAACCGCCCAGTAGGAAAATGTGTCTTGAGCTCACGAAGCTCATTCCTGCCCTACGGCCTTTGCATAGGCTGTTCCCTCTGCCAAATGCTTTTCCTTCAGATCTTCAGGTGCTTGGCTCTATCATCTCACCATTTGGCGTTTAGTTTGTCGCTTCAGAGGGGCTCTGCTGGCACCCCCTGTGGTGACTCTCATCCTTCTTATTTTTATCAAACTATTTTCTTCAGAGCTGAACTTCATTTATTTTAGAGTCTCACTGTGTAGCAGGCCTGCAACTTGCTATGAAGACCAGGCTGACTTTGAACTCACAGAGATCCTCCTGTCTCTGCCTCAAGAGCTAAACTTTAACATTTTTAAAAAATTATATACTCGTGTGTGTGTGTGTGTGTGTGTGTGTGTGTGTGTGTGTGTGTGTGTGTGTAGGTCAGAAAACCACCCAAGGGAATCGTTTTCTACCATGTGGGTCCTGATCAAGGATCAAACTCAGATCATCAGGCTTGGCAGCAAGCACCCTTATCCATTGAGCCGTCTCACTGGCCCCTAACTTTAAACTCATTTCTTGTTATCTTATCTAGAATGGTCTCTCCACACTGGGGAGAAGGCCGTCTTTTCAATCTTGTTCACTGTTTTATCCCCAGGGTCTGTTCAGTTTCTTTGTTGAACTAACTAGTGGAGGGAGTATGGGGAAGGAGGCTTTCTAGACAAAGGTTAAGGACATAGGGCCCTACTATGGAGCTCCTACTGTGGGTCTGACCCTCGTGTGTCTCGTTATTTATGCTTCCTATGAATTCATTGAGGTAGACACTCTCGTTAGCTTCATTTACAGATAAGAGAGCCACAATGCCGGAGAAGCAAAGTAACTCACCCAGGAGACCGTTGCTAGGATTCCAACTCAGGTCCCTCCTCAAATGCAGGGGCACATTCCTCTTTTTGTTTTTGGTTTTGGTTTTGGTTTTGGTTTTTTCAAGAAAGGGTTTCTTTGTGCAACAGTGCTGCTGACCTGGAACTCACTCTGTAGCCCAGGCTGGCCTCAATCTCACAGAGATCTGCCTGGCTCTGCCTTCCGAGTGCTGAGATTAAAGGTGTGCGTCACCACCGCCCGGCTTCCTCTTTCTCTTTTATCAGAGGTGGGCCTTGACAAATCTAATATCAGGGCAGGCAAGAAGGCTCAGCAGGTAAAGAGGCTTGCTGCCAAGCCACCTGAGTTTGATCCCTGGGACCTATATGGAAGGGGAGAACTGACTCCCACGAGTCCTGCTCTCCACACACTGGCTGTGGCAGATATCCCCTTACTCAAATGCATAAATGGAAAAAAATAAAAACTGATTTCAGGGACTGGAGAGATGGCTTAGCTGGTCAGAGCAAGTAGTACTGGTCTTGTAGAGTACCCAGCACTGAGGTGGTGGCTCACTGATGTGTCTAACTCAGCTCCAGGCAATCCACCAGTCTCCTCTGGCTTTCACAGACACTGCACTTAGTATCTTCAACCATCCCCATCAAATTATATATATAATTATTATATATTATATATAGTATTATATATGTAATTATTATATATATATACTATATATGTAATTTAAGAAATATTCAGAAGGCTGGGCCTGGTGGCACACACCTTTAATCCCAGCACTCCGAAGGCAGAGGCAAGCAGAGCTCTGTGAGTTTAAGGCCAGCCTGGTCTACATAGTGAGTTCCAGGTTAGCCAGGGCTACGTAGGCCCTGTCTAAAGAAATGAAATCTTAAAGCAAAACTTCAATTTCATCCTGTGAAGGAGAAGGCATTCCATGCTGAGGAAGCAGAACCAGGGACCTGAGTGTCACGTTGGCCCACTGAGTGCTGGACAGGGCCTGAGCCACCTGGCATGGCCACAGCCTTGGAAGGCCAGGAATAGAACTTGTCTTCTCTTCCAAGAGCAATGGGGAGTCAGGAAGTTTTGAAAGCAAAACAAATGATGTGAGCAGAGACCCAGATTTTAAAAACTTTGAAAGCAGGGGTGACGCTGTTGCCAACGCTTCTCTTATTTCCCATCAGCCCCTTGAAGAATTAATTCAAGGGACCCCCTCAACCCTCACACTCCATCTCTCTTTGATTTATCTTTTCTCTCCCCTTTTATAGGCTTATCCAGTGAGGTCTAGACGTCAAGGGCTCTACACTCAGGCATCGAATTAAACCATGGCCCCTAGCTCACAAGGCTCTGTATGCCGTCTCCTTCTGCTGTTGCCCTGCCTGGGGGCTGGCCCTGCCTTGGGCAGAGGCCTTCCCAGACCACTTGAGGACTCAGAACCCCACTTGATCCCCTCAGAGCCGCAGACCTTTGACCTCTTCTGGGAGAAGCTGAGAAATGAGAGTTCCTGGCACAGTGGCATCCCCCAGGCCCCTGCTGATGGCCCCAAGAGGCCTGCAGACTCTCCCCCAGGACCAGCCCTGCGTGGACCCAAAGCAGTGCCCGGAGTCCAGGGTGAAAGACTCCTAGTAACTGATGACCTCCAGCTGGCCCGAGGGCTTACCTCCCAAGGCTGGACAGGACCTCATGACTCACAGGAGCTTCCAGAGCCAGAAGCACCAGCCCCCCACCCAGTGGGAACACCCCATCTCACTGTCATCGCTACAACTCCCAGCCCTCAACTCAGGATAGCCACACTTGCCACTGCCCCACAGAAGCCTGGAGGCCCAGCAGGACAACAACCAGCTAGGAATGAGGGTCAAGTGGCCAAAGCCAAGATCCCCATCACACAGGCTTCCCCCTGGGACTACCAGGGCTCTCCCCACACGCTGGTACCTGAAACAGGTGCTGTGAGGAGGCTTGTGCTGGGAAAGCAGGATGGGCAGGAAGAGGGCTTCCAGGAGGCTGTCCAGGGCCCCCTACTCACCCAGCAGAATCCAGTAGCCCCTGAGGTTGGCTCAGCATCCCCAGCTGAGGTGGCATCCACTCAGGAGCCTGGAGCCCAGCTAGACCTGGCATTGGCCAGAAGCCTTCCTCTTCCTGAGGGTCTGCCCGCTGAGCCCCCCAAAAAAGCTGGAGCTGGGGATACCTGGGAAGTCAGCTCTTTGGGACCCCAACCTGAGCAGACTGACCTCCTTGGAGGACAAGACTCCCCAGCACCCCAGCCCATACCACCTTCAGCCTCAGACACTTCTGATGGGCAGCTAAGACCAGGTAGGTACCACCATGAGGGGGCTGAGTGGGGTTGTGAGGACCAGTGGTCCAAGGCAGCTAGGTGTAACTCTGGGTGTCGTTTCCCTCCTTCTGACAAATTAGGGTGATGGTGCCTTCCTCCTGAGGGACCGGGTTTGGGGGAACCCTGGAGAGTCAGAGAGGTGGTGACTATTCTTGCCATTTCAGCAATAGCCTCGATGAATGGAGCAGATCCCATCTCCCCACAGCGCGTGCGAGGAGCAATGGAGGCTCCAGGAACCCCCAAGTCCTTCATCCCTGATCTCCCAAACTCTGCTCCAGCTGCAAATGGAACAGAAAGCCCCGTGAGGGCCCTGCAGCCAGGTGAGGCCATGGCCAGGGGTGAGGGAGGGCAACCTAGAACCTGTGCTTAGTGATGGGGCTGAGGGGCTAAATGGAGAAAAGCACTTACCTGCCTAAAGGAATCGGCTAGGACCTCCTCTGAGTGGCTGAGAAAAATAAACCAGTGCTCACTGGGGAGTCCAGGAGAAGACACTGGCTCTTCTGAGCTGGGACGCTCTTCTGTGCAACACAGCCTTATCGTGTGTGGCCATTCTCCATCCCACCTGGAACCCCAGCACTCTGGATGCTGAGACAAGAGGATCTCAAGTTTGAGACCTGCCTGAACTACATATTGAGTTCAAGGCTCAGTGAGACTGTTTCAAAATCAAAAAATGCAAAGGGCTTGGAGATGCGGCTTAGTGGTAGACTTATTGCCCGGCATATGAAGGTCCTGGGTTCAATTCCCAGCACCACCAAAAGAAAAAAGAAAAAAAAGGAAGGAAGTTTACATCTGTCTTGTCTTTGCTAGCCGGTGGGAACCAAACTAGACACTGTGCCCTCGTCATGGCTGTGGCAGGTGCTGTTGTCTTCATCTGACAGATGTCCTCGGATGATTAATTTACTAACTGCAGTTTTGAATATGGAAAAATCAAAAGCACTTTGTGTCTGTTTGGGGTCCTTTTGTTGTTGTTTCTTGTTGGTTTGTTTGTTTGTTTGAGATGGGGGTCTCAAGTAGCCTAGACCGTCCTTGAACTCACTATGTAGCTGAAGATGGCTTTAGAGTTTTGATCCTCCCACCCCTGCCTCCCATTACAAGCATGGGCCTCTGCACCCCGCTCTCAACAGCACTGCCCAAGGAACCCTTTTAATATTGTTATTATTGCAGATGAAGCCGAGGAATGGCCGGGTCGCCCACAAAGCCACCCTCCAGCACCCCCTGTCCAGGCCCCCTCGACATCTCGGCGTGGCCTTATTAGAGTCACCACACAGAGAGCCCTGGGCCAGCCACTCGCTCCGGAGCCCTCAGCCAGCTCCATGGCTCCAGACCCAGCTTCTAGCCCCCCAGCCAATGCCACTGCACCTCCCCTGCGTTGGGGACCCCTGCGGCGGGTGCTGAGTTTTTCCTGGGAGCTTCATGTCTATGGGGTGGGGGTGCTTTTCCTGCTTCCAGCATTATTGGCATTGGTCACATTGGCAGCTGCCCTGGCGGGACCCCGATTGGCGCTAGTGGCAGCCGTGCTGGTGTTGGTAGCTTCAGGGCTGCGATCTGCCTACATGCTCACCGATCCTTATGGCTCTCAGGCACGGCTGGGAGTACATGCCGGCCTGGTGCTATACAACCTGCCCTTCCCCTTGCTGCTCACTGCACTGGCAGCACTCACCCTGCTGGGCCTGGGTGCCGGGCTGCCACAGCCTCTGCAGAAGCCACTCCTGCTGGGTGTTGTGGCACCAGTGCACGTCGCAGGTTTGCTGGCCACAGACCTGTTCTCCACCGGGCCTGTGCTCAACCTCCTGACACAAGGCTTGTCTTGCGCCTGGGGCGCATCGGTGGCTCTGGGCACACTCTGCCTCTGCCGTCGCCGCCTGCTGGAAGGTCCTCGGGGCTGGGATGCCAGTCCAGGCCCACGGCTGCTGGCTGTGGCGGGCTCGCTGGGGCTGCTGGCCAGTGGTCTGCAGTTGGCAGCCTCACTCTGGCTGTACCCAGGACCTGGCCGGGAGGGTCGCTTTTCCTGGGCCTGGTGGGGTGTGCACTTCTGGTTGCGCCTACTGGAGCTGACCTGGGCACTGGCTCTGGCGCTGGCCGCCCTGGCTGCCACCCGTCCCAGGCCACCCACAGAGCATGCTTGCTGGGCTAAGCTGCTACGCCTGGCGTGTCCCGCGCCCACGGGCAAAAGCGAGGTACCCGAGAGACCAAATAACTGCTATGCGGGGCCCAGTGGCCTGGCCACAGGCGGCCTGGACATCAGCAAAAGCCTCATTCGCAACGCTGCGGAAGGTGGGCTTCCTGCCACGCCTGGATCCGGACCCTGGGGTTCGGCTGCATCGCTGGGTCGCGGTCGCCCAGGTGGCCCGGGGATGTCCCGCTGCAGTGTGGGGCCTGCGCCATCGCTGAGCGAGTTGGATCTGCGGCCACCCTCACCCATCAATTTGAGCCGCAGCATCGACGCCGCCCTCTTCCGGGAGCATCTGGTTAGAGACAGTGTGTTCCACCGCTGTGGCCTCCGTGGCCTGGCCTCGTCGCCAACAGGGGGAGCCTTGCGGCCTCGCCGCGGCAGCCAGCCGGACGCTGAGCTCGACGGCGCGGGCGCCTCGCTGCTCCGAGGCCGCTGCCGCTCGCTCAGTGAGGTGTGCCTGCGCACGCCGCTCCCGCAGCACGTGGTGGACCCGCCCGTGAGCGCGGCGGCCGCGGGGACTTCGGGCAGCTCCCTGGACAGCTTCTCCAAGGGCTCGCTGAAGATCAGCTGGAACCCGTGGCGTCACGGGGTGTCGTCCGTGGACAGCCTGCCCCTAGATGAGCTGCCCAGCACCGTGCAGCTGCTGCCAGCGCCTACCCCAGCCCCTGCGCCTGTCCGGGCCGGGGAGCCTCAGAGCGAGAGCCAGCAGCGCAGCAAGCCCAGCGAATCTCGCAGTGCATCCAGTGACACTATAGAGCTCTGAGCGGCTGCCAGGGAGGACCTGGACGCTCCCCTCAATGTCCACATGAAGTTGCCGAGCCAAAACAGTTGAGCGTTTGAAAAATTGGCCTGCTGGGGCCTGCACTTGACTGCAGCTCCTGGGGACAGACAGGCTTGAATTCACCAGACTCGTTTTTTTGTTTTGTTTTGAATATTTCTATCCTTTTTTCAGCAGATATTTTGCACAGAGGCTGTGAGTTACACGGAATACAGGGTGGACGTGCATGGTTTGATCATGGGGAGTAGGGACCAGGTACTCATGATTCCCCAAAATGGAGAGATGCACCTCACTTGTCCAGACTGACTGTCCTCTTTGTGCCAAAGAAATAAACCCTTCCGATTAGGCTCATGCCTCCCGATGGTCAGGCCAGGATCCTACACCCTTACAGGAGAGACAGGAAGCCCTTCCCCACAGGAACCAAGAGCTTTTCTGAGGAAGGCTGCCCCTGGCTTTGGTAGGAACAGCACCATTATCTCACTAAAAACCTGTCTGCTGTGGTGGAGTCCCACCTCCTGTAATCCTCACATTAGGCCTAACCGGAAAGCATTCTGCCCACTTCAGAAATGAGAAAGTGAAGTTTGGAGGTGTCCTGTATTATTTGGGTCCTGCAATGACAGCTGGTATTCAACCCAGAAAGATCAATTCCTAAGCTGGTTCCTCTGTAATCTTTCTTCTTCTCTCTACTTCTGTTTTTTAATTTTAAAAAAGTCTGTAGATTTATTTTATGTGTATGAATGTTTTGCCTGCTGTGTGCCTGGTACCCAAGGAGGTCAGAAGAATAAGTGAGTCCGATCCCTTGGAACTGCAGGATGGATGGTTGTGAGCCACCACATGGGTGCTGGGAATTGAACCCGGATCCTCCGCAAGGGCAACACGTGCTCTTAACAAGTGACCCAGCTCTCCAGCCCCTTCCACAACTTCTCTATCATGGCAGCCCTTAAATTCTCAGGGTTGTGGAAAACTTCACTGAGGTAGTAGTGATGGCTAGTTAAAACTGAAGCTTTTCCAGTTTTCAAGACCTTCCTTTATTTCCTGAGATGAATAAATAAGTCAGTGGCTGGGGTGTGGGAGGTGAATACACACAGGAGCTGTCAGCATGCACCTGGCGGAGGCTATGGTGGCCCCACCCCTGAGGGGACACCTCTTGTCCTGGGCGGGGGCCGAAGCCCGCAACCTCCCTAAGGAGAAACTGTCTTTTGAACGTCACACCTTGTAATGCCCGCCAGGCCGCTAGGCGAGGTTCTCATGGCATCAGCTTCAGGGCTTCTTTTTAACCCCCGGGGCTATGGGGTCCTGGGCTGCTCAGTAAGGCAGGTAAAAGGGTGTTTACCCCAGTCTCAAAGAGAAACCCCACTGCCCCAGGTGTCCAGCAGGAGAGGGATATGACCTCTGGGGGCATCCTGGGTGGAAGGAAATCCCGTAGGTGGTGGCAGGGATTATCTACCCTTGATGAAGCCCTCCAGCACACGGTCACTTCGCTCTGACAACCAGTACCCGGTCATGGCTGCCACGGCACCAATAAAGATGGCAGTGAACACCAAGTCCCCCTTAGCAGCAAGTGTGGCCAGGGCGCAGATGATGACACCGAAGAACATCTGCTGCAGGACCACCATCTCGTCCTCCGTCATCTCTGCGAAGAAGCCAGCTGGCTCTGCAGAGGAGGTGTGACATGTCAGTGCCTTATTCCCGGCAGTTCCCAGAGTTGCCCACAGCTCCCACACGCTCATCACTGCTGCCGAGCCCTCCTAGCTCACCAAGCACACAGCATCGTTCACTATTCAGAAAGCCTCTACAGGGGCGGCTGAGACCCTGCCACCCTAACTTGAAGGAAGCTGATAGGTGGAGGGGCTGCCCAAGGCTTTGCAGGGGACTGGTCCCACTGGACAGGAGAAAACATGCTCGGGGAGGCGGAGTGGTTTGGTGCCAAATCTGGTTCTCTTTCTACCTTGGATTTGAGGAAATGCAGTCTCAAAAGCCAACCTTGAGAACAGACACAGGGACCAGGGCTCAGTGAAGCCTCTTTGGGTGGTCTCTTTGGGAGGCAGTGAAGTGGAGGCTGGAGGAGGTGCTTATCTGCTCTCCCCACAGACCGGCCCGGCCCAGCTCAGCCTCCCACCCTCCCTGCTTACCTGGGATCTGTTCCTTCATGCAGACACCCTCCTCCTTTCTGTAGCCCTCAGCACAGACACAGCGGTAGCTTCCTTCTGTGTTCTCACATTGCTCATTCTCTCCCGGACACACCACTGTCTCACACTCATCCACATCTGCGGCGGGGAGGGGACGGAAGAGAGGAAGGAGTCAGTGTTGACTGCCATGACACCCCACTCGGCACCCCAGACTGCATTTCACTCCCACCCTCCTTCCCTTGCCTCGCCCACACTCCAGCCCCCACTGGCGTGAGACTCACCTAGGCACTTGGAGCCCACCTGCTGGTAGCCACGGCTGCATTTTTTGCAGCGGCCTGGCCCTGCTCCCATGCAGCCCAGGCAGGCTTTTGCACAATCTGAAGAGGAAAGGGCAGAGGGGAGGGGAGGGGAGGCAAAGGTGACCTCAGGGAGCTGAGGGCTCTGGAGCCAGAGATGGCAGCAGTTTGGAGGAAGCGACATCTCCTGTCCCTCTGCTCCATCCCAGCCTCTCCCTTCAGCGGCAGACACTGACCTCGGCACTCATAGGAGCCTTCGGTGTTCACACAGAACTGGTCGGCTCCACAGGTGGCTTGCTCTGTACCACACTCATCGATGTCTGTGGAGAGGGCAAAGGTTGGGAGTGTCACTTTGCAGGACCAGCAGGAGTGGACTTGCCTCTGCTCACATGTGTGGTAGCAACTGCAAGCTGACAACCGGCTCTGAAGTAATCATGCAGCTGGACGAGCAACGCCCAGCCAGAGACTCAAGTCTGTCTGCCCTGAAGCTAAGCACTGCCCTCGGATGAGGATGGAGACGGGAGTGACATATTCCCTTCTACCTCAGCCTTAAAACAATCAGCCCCTTCTCACTTCCTGAGTGCTGAGATGGGAAGCAGGAGGCGGCCGTGACTCAGCATCATCCGTGCAGTTTATATCCAAGGGGATGACCGCAGATAGAGGGGACCTGGGTCCCTGAGCAACGGACAAGACAGAGCTTCACTGCTAACCTGAACCACTCACATCAGGACTGTTATACGAGAAAAAAATTTTTAGATTTATGAGACAGGGTCTCCTGTAGCCCAAGCTGGCCTGAAACTACTATGCCTCCAAGGATGACTTTTAACTCCTAATCCTCCTGCCTCTACCACACCAGTGCTAAATCCAAGACATGCATTACCATAGCTGGCTTTAAATTCTCATTGTTCTTTAAGAAAAAAAAAAAACCAGTTATTTCTCATTTTCCTGCATATATGCGTATGTGTGTGGGTGCATTCACGCCACAGCACACATGTGGAAACCAGAAGACATCTTGCTGGAGTTGGCATTCTCCTTTGACCATGTGTGTTCCGGGGATTGAACTCTGGTCTTCAGTTTGGCAACAAGCACCTTTAACTGTAAGTCATCTCACTGCTGAGCCCACTCTAGATTTTTGTTGTTGTTATTGTGTGTTTTTTTAAGATTTGGTGAGCTAGGCAGGGTGGTGCACGCCTTTAATCCCAGCACCCAGGAGGCAGAGGCAGGTGGTTCTCAGAGTTCGAGGCCAGCCTGGTCTACAAAGCAAGTTCCAGGACAGCCAAGCCTACACATAGAAAGCTTGTCTCAAGAAACCGGAGGGGAGCCGGGCGGTGGTGGCGCACGCCTTTAATCCCAGCACTCGGGAGGCAGAGCCAGGCGGATCTCTGTGAGTTCGAGGCCAGCCTGGGCTACCAAGTGAGCTCCAGGAAAGGTGCAAAGCTACACAGAGAAACCCTGTCTCGAAAACCAAAAAAAAAAAAAAAAAAAAAAAAAAGAAACCGGAGGGGGAAAGAAAAAAAGACTTGGCCAAAGTAGCACCTCTTCCAAGAAGGGCTTCCTGATCCATCACTGCCCTGCGCTAAGCTGGGTCTGGACATGCATCTTCCACGGCACGCAGGTCATTCTGTACTGTAAACCCCTGGCTTGCTGCCTTTCCAGCCAGGCTGAGGGTTCCGTGTGAATGGGATGGTACTGGTGTAGGCCAGGGAGTAAAGTCCAGGCCCCACCAGCGTTGCCCACTTACCTACACACTTGAGATGATGCAGGGCCCAGCCTTTCTTGCACTGCAGACAGTGGGATTCCTCAGGTCCTGTGCAGCGGGCACAGGGACCAAAACACGCTGGGTAAAAAGCAGACAGTATGAGGACGGGCAGACAGGTATCCTGGCTATCCCTGCCCCACACCACACCTTTTGGCTACCTACCCGAACATACCAGATGGCTGCTGTTGCGCTCCGCCTCAAAGTAGCCAAGGCCACACTGGCCACAGGCCTCGCCCCCATAGCCGACTTGGCAGTCACAGTGCCCGCTGCCCCCTCGAGTCCCTTCCCCTTGACACTGCCCGTAGCCACCGCAGGGCCTCTCTGTGCCCCCAGGACATGCTGTGGGCAGACATCAATTGGGTGAGCTCTTAGATACAACACTGCCATCCAAAAGAACATTATTTTCTACATGGTCCTAAATATTTTTTGGAAAGGAAAATTAATTTTAATATTCACATATTGTCATAAGCTATATGAAATAGCCTATTGCAAAACAATTCAGTAAACTTTTAATTTATTTTTTTATTTACCTATTCTTTTTTTTTTTTTTTTTTTTTTGAGAGAAGTTCTCACTCCTGTAGCCCTAGCTGGTCTGGAACTCACTATGTAGACCAGGGTGGCCTCAAACTCAAATATTCTTCATACACACACACACACACACACACACACACACACACACACACACACACGCACGCACAACCACACACACACACACACACACATACACACACAGAGTGTTTATTTGTTTGTGTTGGAGATAGACTCCTCAAGAAGTCCAGATAATTTATCTGAATAGACTTTGAACATCTTCTGAATACCAGCATTCCAGGCATGCACCACCACATCTGATAAATCTTTCCTAACGGCTGAATTGGTCATTCCAACACCTAGCCCTTTACCTATTTACAGGAGAAGTAGTTCTAAAGAGGGCTAGGAGCCTGGCATAGTGGTGTGTGCCTGCAATTCCAGCACCTAGAAGGCTCAGTCAGGATTATTACAAGTTCAAAGCCTGGGCACACAGATAAAACTCTGTCAATTCAACCAAAAACAAAACCAATAATAAATAATAAGACAGGACTATACTAAGTTCAGCTCTTGCCTTGGGTCTGTAGAGGAACAGGCAGCAACAATGGGAGCTTCAGGGCAGGTGCCTGCCTCTCCCCAGGTACGGTCTGACCAGACATGAGAAGGAAGGAGGCAGGGGTCTGGTAACATTTATTTAATACCAGATACCAGCCACATTGCACCAGGCTAGCCCTGTGCTTCACTTCCCAGCCTGACCCAATGTGTTCATTTCAGGCCTGAGAGACAGGCCAGAGCACAGGACTGGAGATGTTACCTGAGTAACTCTGCTCTCACACAGCCCGGCCTGGCTCCCTGGCCTCAGCAGTCTCCCCCAACCCCCAAAGAGGACCAGGAAAGACTCACGCAAGCAGGAGGGCCCAAAGGTGCCAGAGGGGCAGCAGAGCTTCAGGGAGTCGGAACAGAGCCACTGGAAGAGGTCTGGAGCTTCCTGCTGCCTAAGGCGGGGCAGATGAGGTCAAGGGGAGAGAGGAAGCTGAGACAGTATCCGAGCGGCCGCCTACTCCTACCTCTTATTGAATCTGTAATTCAGCCCAACGTGGGCATGTGTCCCAGACACCACATGACCAAGGCCCCTTTCCCACTTGGCAGAGGGGGAAATAGGTCCAGAATGGGGGCCTGGTACCCACACCAAGTCCTTAGATCTAGTTTGGAAGGCATGCAACCATTTCTTGGCAGTAATAAACGTATCACCAGGGCCTGTCTGTCAGCCCCCCACAGGGAAGCCCCCCACACCGCTCACTTGTGAAACCACCAGGCTTCCACCAGCTCCTCACTCAGCTCCAGCAGACGATGGCACTCGAAGTCTGACTTACTGCACACGCCCTCCAGGACCTCCACCAGGCGGGTTTCACTGACCAGACAGGACCGGGGTGTTAGGAACAGACTCCACTCCACCCACCTGCCCCTCAGGTCCCTCCACTTTCCCTCACACTGCGGCAGTATCAAGGAAGAGGCCATGGGGCATTACTAACAGAAGGGTTACTGGCTCTGGTAGTGAGACAGACCCAGGTCAGGAGCCAGATGTGAGATTTTGTTTTCGTTTTTCACCTCTGGCCCCCACAGTTTTAATCAGGCTGTCATTATGTCACCCAGGATGGCCTAGAACTCTCCTGCCTCTACATCCCACCACCATGTTGGGCACACTCCTTTTTTTTTTTTCATCTGTCAAACAGAAACAGTAACACCTCTGCTGGTAAATCCCGAGTCCTCCGTCCCCGAATCTGACCTGGGAGAGCCATGCTGGGGAGATAGGACTAAAATCACATTATGATATTTTTAAAGGAGACTTTGCGGGACTCCAAGGGGAGGGTTTCCAGGGGTCGGGTTAGAATACTACCAAGGGGGAGACCCCCACCCCTCCTGCAAATACCAAGCACTGGCAAGGGTTTAGAGAAACCAGAAGCCCTTCTGCGCTGTAAGGGGGGATGCAGGATGGTGCAGTCAGTTAAATGGGGCCACCATGACTCAGCAATCCTCTCCTGCGCACACACCCAGAAGACTGGGGAACAGCTGTTCAAACACACACTTGTGCACACATGCTCACAGCCACAGTGTTCACAGTGGGCAAAAGGCAGACAACAAGCCAACTGCCCATCAACCAATGAAGGAAAACGCAGTGTGTCCACTCAGTGGGATATGATCAGCCCTAAAAGGAGTGAAGTAATGTGCTGCCCAGATCGTACAACAGGGATGAGCTATGGAAACATTACGCTAAGTGGAAGGAGCCTGGCACCCAAGGCCACATGATGTAAGACTTCAAAGGAATCAGAAAATCTACACGGGCTTCTGCATGAGGAGAACATATTAGCAGCTGCCAGGAGCGTGTGGGAAGGAGCGATGAGGAAGAGCTACTTAATGGGTACAAGATATCTTTTTGGATGACGAATATGTTTTAAAGCCAAATGTGGTGGCATACACCAGCACTCTGGAGGCTAAGGCAGGAGTCACTCAGTTAGAGGCCAGCCTGAACTATATAGGGAAACTGTGTCACAACAAAAAAAATTAAAAGTGAGAAAGTTCTGGAAGTAGACAGTGGTAGTTATATAGCAGTGAGAATGTACTAAGTGTCCCTATTGGTGTGTTTGTTTGTTTGTTTGTTTGTTTGTTTTGCCATGTGGCCTAGACCGGCCCTGAACTTGCTATGTAGCCAGGTCCAACTTTAACCTTCTGCTTCCATCTCCCTACTGCTAGAATTACAGGCATGCACCACCACGCCTGGTTCTATGACGTGCTAGGGAAGGAACCCAGGGTACTGTGCATGGGACACAAGCACTCTGACAGCTTGGCTACATTCCCAGCCTGATAAGTTCTTTTATGTGTATCTTACAATTTAAAAAATGAATATGCAAACCAGGTGCGGTGGCTCACCCCTGTAATCCCACCACTTGGGAGGAAGAGGCAGGAAGATCAGGAGTTCAAGGTCATCCTCAACTATACAGTAAGCTGGAGGGCAGCCTGTTCTACATGAGATCATATTACAAAAACAGAATTTTTACTATGTAAAATACGACGTGGGGCCTGGGGAGATGACTCACTTGCTAAAGTGTCTCCCACCAAGTACGAGAACCTGAGTTTAGACTCCCAGCACCCAGGTAAAAGCCAAGTGTAGCATGGTGTCTGTAAACTCAGCACTGGGTAGAGAGGGGGCAGAGACAGGCAGATCCCTGTCTCCAATCCAGCAGAATAATCAAGTTAGTTTCAAAAAATAATGTGGGACATCCAGACATGGTGGCGCATGCCTTTAGTCCCAGCACTCAGGCAGAGGATTTCTGGATCTCTGAGTTCGAGACCAGCCTGGTCTATAGATCAAGTTCCAGGTCAGTCATGGCTACAGAGAGAAACCTGTCTCGAAAAATAATAATGATTAATAATAATAATAATAATAAAATGGGATGATGGAGAGAGTTCAGCAGTTAAGGGCACTGGATGCTCTTCCAAAGGACCCAGGTTCAATTCCCAGCACCCACATGGTGGCTCACAACTACCTGTAACTCCAGTTCAAGGAGATCTGACACTTTCTGGCTTCCACAGGCACTGTATGCATGTGGTCTACAGACACGCAGGTAAAACATTCATATACATAAAATAAAATAAATAAAATGGACACTTGGAGTCAACATACTGTGCACATATATATGTGAACACACACAACCATGTATATACACAAATACATAACATAAAAATTAATTATACTACCTTCTCAAAAAAAAAGGGAATTAAAAGTAAACAAACATGATGTATTACGTCATGTATTAAAAGGGTCTGACACACGGCATACTAGAGAGGGTAATTTAGTAAGACAGGAGGAGGAAAGAAAGAAGAAATTGGGGGCTGCTAAGACAGCTCAAGAGGTAACGGCACCTGCTATCAACTGCCACCAAGACAGAGGACCTGAGTCTAATCCCTAGGAGCCAAGTGGTGGAGGGAAAGAACTGACTCCTGAAGCTGTGCACATGTACACACACAGAGACACAGACACACACAGACACAGACACACACAGACAATAAATAAATAAATAAATAAATAAATAAATAAATAAATAATAAAAAAGAACCCAGGTGTGGCGGCACACACCTTTAATCCCAGCACTGCTGGGTAGAGGAAGTCAGATCTCTGTGAATTCAAGGCCAGCCATGATTATATCGTGAGATCTTGTATCAAAAGTGGAAAAAAAGAAAGAAAAAGAAAATAGGGCTGGAGGGATGGCTCAGTGGTTAAGAGAAATGGTTGCTCTTCCAGAGGATCCAGGTTCAATTCCCAGCACCCACATGACAGCTCACAACTGTCTGCAACTCCAGTTGCAGGAAATCCAACACTTCACACGGATATACATGCAGGCAAAACACCAGTGCACATACAATAAAAATAAATTTAAAACATGAAAAAAATATATAATAGAATAAAACAAAACTGTTTAAAGAAAAAGAACCCAGAGCCATTATAAAGCCAGAAGTGTCCTGGTATCAGCGCTTTCCTAAACGAGAAAATGGCCAGAGTTACAGAAAAACAAACCCTTTCCTTCCTAGTGGGAACCATGGTTTAACCCTTTACCACAGAACCAAGAACAGGCAGGGAGGCTCTCGAGAAGAGTAGAAACAGTGAGATCCAACAAGCAGGCTGAATTCCGACACTTTGCCGGCCCCTCCTTTCAATGACACTTTGAAAAGCTGGAGGGCCTCTCAAATTCCTGCTTCTCGTCCTACCTCTCTCCTGAACTCTGGGATGAGATGGAGTCTTTTTGGTTGTTCTGAGGCCATCTCACCACCTGTTCAGAGGCCCAGCCTGACCCCTGCCCACACCCTCTCTGCAGTCTTACTTCCTCAGAAAATACCTGCACATTGCCAGGTGTCTATATTACTTTCTCTCAGGCCCCATAAGGAATCCATCATGTCAACTGATGATCTCCAAAATATGCTCAGATTTCAACCAGTGAGCACTAGTTCTCGCTGTATCCACTACTGGATATCTTGCTAGCTCATCCTGCCTCTATATGTAGACTGCAGAAGCTGACCCACCAGCCAGCCCCAGCTGCCCTCCCCACTCCCTCCATGCTGCCCTGGCTTCCTGTACTTTGTTTAAGTGTGAGTGACCTCTTCATTTAAGACCAGAGGCTGGAAAAATGGCTCAGCAGTTAGGAACATCGGCTGCTCTTGCAGAGGACCTGGGTTCAATTACCAGCATCAACATGGTGGCTCAGAACTGCCTGTAACCCCAGTTTCAGGAAATCCAATGCCCTCTTCTGGCCTCACATTCAGGACAAAATCTAAACTCCTTTCTGTAGTCTTTTGCTTACTCTACTCCAGCCACTTTTGAGAGAAACTAAGGTCGGCCCTGCTACTTCAGTGAGGTATCTGTTCAAATGGACCATCCTGAACACCTCCCACCCACCCTCCAACCCGAATTTCTGTTCTTCACCTGACAGGTAATATGTACTGCTTGTCTACTCTACTAAAATGCAAGTTTCACAAAGATGGGGCTTGGTTTCCTTGTTTACTGCTGTTCTGCTAATGTCCAGGATCTGCGGAATGAATGCTTCCCGAGAGAATCTATTCCAACCAATCAGCAGAGACCAAGAGTTGGGGCATACACCTCCCCACCACCTTCTTACCTGTCTTTGTATTTGGACAACTTCTCTTCCTCCCAGGCAGTGTTTCCACCACCAAAGTTGTCCCGGATGGTTCTCTCCAGACCCTGGATATGGAAGAAATTAGGAATGCCTAAGTACAGCGCCTGACACACGTTCTTTTTGTTTTTGGAGACAGGGTTTCTCTGTGTAGCCCTGGCTGTCCTGGCACTTACTCTGTAGACCAGGCTAGCCTTGAACTCAGAGATCCACCTGCCTCTGCCTCCCGAGTGCTGGGACTAAAAGCATGTGCTACCACACCCGACCTAACATTCTAACATTCCACTATTTTATGTTATTGATCAGGAAACTGAGGCATTGTGAAGCACCTTACCCAAAGGCCATACAGTTAGAGCAAGCAACCCATATTGGGACCAGAGTCCATGCAGATTTGCACTGAGAGCCCCCTGCTCTCTGCTAATGGGCCCATCCCTCGAGGCACCCACCTTGTTGAAGCTGTCCACCAGTGCTCGGCAGGTATGACATGGATGGGGCTCAGCTCGGGGAGAAGAAAGGGGAGGAGGAGAGGGCTGGAGCCAGACAGGTCCCGGGAGACTCAGAAACAGGCTCAGGCCACAGAGCAGAGATGGGACCAGGCCCCTTAGGGGCTGTGGGGCCATCTTTTCCCAGACTGGGGACGTGCAGATACAGGTCAAGGGGAGGGTTCACTGGAGAAGCCAGGCTGTAAGGAGGAAAGAGAGGGAGGGTTTGGTTCTGAGGTGCCT
>CABHPH010145980.1:18297-44277 GCA_902168325.1 Peromyscus nudipes | reverse complement strand
TGTGTGTGTGTGTGTGTGTGTGTGTGTGTGTGTGTGTGTGAGAGAGAGAGAGAGAGAGAGAGAGAGAGAGAGAGAGAGAGAGAGGAGATAGATAGATAGATAGATAGATAGATAGATAGATAGATGAGTAACTCCAGCCTCTTTGTTGTAACCAGTTTACTGGAGGCTTAGCTGGTCAGTTAGTTGCCTCAAACTGTTTACCCACACTGTGGGTTTATTTGAAAGCCCAGTTTTTATTAGAAGATTTCTGATAACCAGAGAGCATACAACTTGCTTTCATTGACGTTTCTGACCGTCCCTTTTTCTGCAGTTTGTTCTCGAAGGGGCCCTGTTACAATAGTAGAGGACCAGCTCCTCCACAGTATGCTTACACTCTTCACCCTTGCTCATCAACTCCATGACTGTCCCCGAAGAGCAGCCCCTAAGGGCGGCTGTCCCATTTCTCTTTTAGGTTAAGGGATAAAAATCTGCTCTAGAATCTCCAATAGGGAGAAAGCTGCCCTTCCCCCACTTTTCAGATGGTTTAGACTGGTCTTTTGCCCATCTTCTTTCTGGATACTGTTGTAAAAACTCAGATCTAAGCTGCTGAGTTTGTGGAGATTAACTTTACATCATGGCAAAGGTTGTTTTCTTAAAAAAAAAAAATCAATTGGAAAACAAACCCATACTGTTACTAATAGGGGAGCAGTGTTCCTCAAGCCAAGCTATTTCATCTTGAAACGATAGCAACAACTAGTTTAATTGCACATATGTGTGACACCCAGCAGTCAACACGGTAAGGGTACAGCTTGCAAGGCAAGCTTCTGAAAATTCCAAGTTGTCAAATTGTGGTAAACAATGACAGAAGAAGTTGTTTCCTTGACCTTTGTCATCAACATAGAAGATTGGGCAGGCTTCCACAGGAGGCCTTAAATTCTTTTCTGGTGGTGAAATCTTTGTCTCTTCGAGTCTCTTTTGAAATGAGCACAGCATGAGTGAGGTTACCAACTAGTCCTTAAACTCCAACTTCAGTGCTTCTAAAGCGTGTGAGTTTCATTCACTGAGTTCTGTAAATGGCGGGCGTGCTCCTGAGGCATGCAGACAGTTCTGAGTCCTGTAGCCAGTCAATAGATTGAGATGTCAGGATGCCAAGCGTTTTGCTCAAAGCCAGGTAGCTTTAGGTTGTGTCTTCTCTACTGTCTTCATTCAGACAACAACTACAAAAAGCTAAAAGCAGGATTCAGAGGCATGTAGTTATGTGCTATTATTGGTCATTTGGAAACCAAGTAAAAAGCCTTATTTAAGGACGTCCCCTATACTGAGTTTGTCTATCCATGGCTGGATGGCTCAGGAAAAAAAAGCTACAATCATATAATTGTACTCAGAAACCATGAATTTTAGTACATCCACCCACCTTCCCATTGAACACATGGATTTTCCAGGTACATGATAATATTTTTGCTTCAGTTTTCCTGAACCATTTTGTGGGCCAGTTAGTCATTTGCCCAGAAGGATGATTTTACCCCTTTAGTTTCAGCTCTGTCCTGTTAAAGTTTGTTGGTTACCAGGCTATTGATCATTAGGATCAAGTGTTAGCCTAAGGGATTTCCAATTGAAATGTGGGCTAAGTTTCATATTAAACAGTTTAAAATAGACCCACCTTGTGGTCTTCATATGGTCAATAGAGTATGCTCCAATGATCTCTCTGCTTGCCTCAACTTATTTTGTGGTATCTTTTCAAAACGATATCAAAATTATAAATATCTCTAAAAACAGAAAACGCCATGGAAATGGAGTAACTAAAGAATAAAGGTTAAAAATCTTTAAAGTAATATTCAAATTGACGAAAATAAGGCATGTTTACAAAATCAGAATAAGAATGTATCAGGATTAGAGTAGAAAGAGATGAACTATATTGAATATTCAGTAAAAGTTCATAATAAAAATATAAAGTAAAACTGAAAAGACTGAGTTGGGTAGGAGTTAGTGTGTGTGCATGCATGTGCTTGTGAACAAAATGTGCCTTTGTAGTAGAAGCCACACTAGATTACATTCACATACTTCATGCCTCTTATACAGACATTCAGAGTTTTTGACATGTTTAGAATCATGAATTAATGGCACACCTTCAATAGTATCGTCTTGAGATCTAAACCTGGACATAGACAGAGCAGATTGATCATCTCGATGGTTTGTTATGGATGTGGGCAACGGTCGAGCTTTGTATTAAGCATGTAAAATTGTGGAGTCCCATGGGTACATAATAGCAAGTAGACAGCAAGTCGCCTGTGCTCAGCCATTTGTTCTCTAGAATGCTCTCAATCACATCATTGGATTGTAAAGTGTGCCACAGTAGTAATTTATAAGGGGATTTAATTTATGCCAGTTTTAAAGAGAAACAAAACAGAATTCTATTTAAAATATGTCTAGGGGTTTGTGTAATCATAAATCATCACAATCTACCTATTTTGTGAGTTAAGAGATGTGTTTAAATTTTTTTCTCTTTTGGGCATTTACTACCAACATCCTCTGGGATACTAGCTATGAAGATGATGAACTGTGGAACTTTATTGCAATTTAACAATCTGTTTCTGAGATTAAGGTGCCATGTTTCAATTAGTTTTACTTTTCTGCCTTTTTCCTTCTCCCTTCCTTGTATCCTTCAAACCCTTACTGTATTAACAGTAAGAAAATATAGAATGCATCTTCCTATATTTTTTGAAAGGACATGTTAGATGCAACGCCAGTTTGCTGTGGTAGCTCTGCTACCACCTTAGGCCAACGCTTAATCATCTTTATTTCCGTCTTGGTTATACATTTTGAAACAGCTTTAATGGTCTGTTTTGTGGTGAACTATCATGTGTTCTGTTCACGTTAAGTGACGTATTATGAGCATGTCCCTTCGTTAAAAAAGAAAAAAAAACAACAGTTAGGTTTAATGGAATGCTAACATAGATGGCATTGCGTGAACATATCTTGAACCTCCCCAGTTCCTCATGAGGTCTGCTCTACCTGAAATAACATTGTGTCTCAACTGACTTACAGTACTTGTGACAGAAGAGAAATTCTGAAGCGGATATTGAAAAGGTGATTTCATTTTAACCCCTCAGAGGTGACCACTAGTTGAGCTAGAAAGACTGGAGTCAGTCTTTATTTATCAAATTATTTATCAAATATTTTTTTCTGACTGTTCACAGAGATATTTTTGCTTTCTCTTTCAAAATGTTTTAGAAATCCTAGAAATGCTTTGTCTACAGATTTATATGAACGTGATAGAGAACTCAAGAAAACAGCCTGTACATAATGCAGTCTGCAAGTCTGCTTAATAATTTCTTTGTAAGTCACACGTTCATTGATGTTTACCTAAGTGTTTATTTGTGATTAAGTAGTCCTTGGGTAGGGAGTAAAGAGAGTGTACCTCTTCTTTCATGAGGCCACCAGACACACTCACATGCCTAGTTCTCTGCTTAGGTGTGTATGGTGCTAGTTCACAGCCTGTACAATCTTGGCTTCTGAGTCAGTATTTACTGAATCAATCTTTTCTCTTTCCCTGACAGAAAGACCTTTCCTGTCTTTTTGTAATGTCAGACTTGGGCTTATGTTCCAAGCTCAAAGCAAAAAGTTACCTCTTTGCAACATTTTTTCTTTTCTTTTTTTTTTTTTTTTTTTCTGGTGTTTTTTATTCCCCGGCCAGCAGAGTTAGTTTTTGGAGAGTTTACTTATGTGTTTTATGAACTTTTGTGGTAGTGAGTATCATGTACCATGACTTATCCTTTCTGACATTGTCTTAGGGTTTCTGTTACTCTGAAGAGACACTGTGACCTCAGCAACTCTTATAAAGGGAAACATTTAATTGGAGCTGGCTTATAATTCAGAGGTTTAGTCCATTGTCATCATGGCAAGAAGCATAGTCGCATTCAGGCAGACATGGTGCTAGAGAGGTAGCTGAGGGTCCTGTATCTGGATCCACAGGCAGCAGGAAGAAAAAGTGACACTGGGCCTGGCTTGAGCATTTGAAACCTCAAAGCCCACCTCCAGTGACACACTTCCTTGAACAAGGCCACACTCACTCCAACAAGCCCCACCTCCTAATAGTGCTACTCCCTATGAGCATATAAGGCCCATTTCATTCAAACCACCACCATAGTTAGGGGACAGATTTTTTATTTTATTTTATTTTATTTTATTTTTTGGGTCATTGCTGTCACTAGCACTTAATGTACTTTCTGAATGTGTTGGGCAGTCAGCAAATCCTTGTTGACTCAAAGAAATTGAAGCAAGATCTAAAAGGGGACAACTTGGAGAAAGTGACCATATATTGATTTCTTGATATGTGTTAGATATTCTTGCCACTAGTTAATTTAAAATCAGTGCTCAAACAGTCTTTCAAATAATCTTAGATGAGAGACACTGTGCTGGCTAGTTTTAACCTGACACAATCTAGAATCATTTGAGAGAAGGGAATTAAGGAAATACTTCTGTAAGATTAAGCAGTAGGGCACTATCCTTCCATAAGATATCTATCTGTCTGTCTGTCTGTCCTTCTGTCTATCTATCTATCTATCTATCTATCTATCTACATATATATGGGCACACATATACATATACATACGTGTGTGTGTGTGTGTGTGTGTGTCTGTGTGTCTGTGTGTCTGTGTGTGTGTGTGTGGCATATAGGGCATTTCCTTAATTAGTAATTGATGGAGGAGGACCCATCATCTTGTGAGTGGTACCATTCCAGGGCCGGTGGTCCTGGATGCTATAAGAAAATAGGCTGAACAAGCCATAAGGAACAAACCAGGAAGCCATTCCTTCACGGCCTCCTGCCTTCGCTTCCTTTGAAGGACTATGACTTGACATATGTAATGTAAACCTCTTCCTCCTCAAGTTGCTTTTGATCTTGGTGTTTCATCACATCCATAATAACTGTAACTAAAACAAAAGTTATGGTTCCTCTTTTGCTGTGTGTGTGTGTGTGTGTGTGTGTGTGACAAGGACGCTCTAAAGTCTAGCCAAAGGCAAAAGGAGCCTTTCTCCTGATTGTCTTCTTGTGGAAGCTGTGGCCAGCTTCTCTTTAGGATGTGGAGTTACCATGGCTTCCCTTAAGCCTACCTCCTGCATGTCTGACTTGACAGGCCTAACACTTCCTTCTCATAACTTACCCATGTTAAACCAACAAACACAGTTTCAAACTCTTCTGTCAGGGTGACCCTTTTAACTGTAACATTTTTGTTGACCTGATCACTTCTAAGGTCCCCCTAAAGTACTGAAGTTTGAAAGCTCATCTTCAGTGAATGAAATTTCATGTCTAACAAGTGAATTAAAAGTGAAAGCATTTGTAATTTAGGATAAATTGTGGCATTGATGGTTACACAGACACAGCTCATTAAGGCTGGCGTGTGGATATTCTTAGTATATTTGATATTTATTATTGCGAATCTCTCAAGGTTGTAATTATCTAATTAATAATGTGGAGCACATTGATGCTGCAGACTTCTGGAAGGGCAGACTTCTAGAGCAGCTGTTCTCAACCTGTGATTTGTGACCCCTTTGGGGGCCAAATGGCCCATTCACAGGGATCTCCTAAGACCATTGGAAAACACCAATATTTACATCAAGATTCATAACAGTAGCAAAATTACTGTTATGAAGTATCAATGAAAATAATTTTATGGTTGGGGGCATCACCATAACATAAGGAGCTGTAGTAAGGGGTCACGGCATTAGAAAGGTTGAGAACCACTACTCTAGAGTGTTTTTAAACAGCTTCCCCTTTAAAACTCTAACCTATTCCTGCATCTCACTAGTACAATGAACTAGAGCACACCACAGTGTGGGAAGTATGTCACAGAGGTTTGGGGGATCTTTTCAGAGTTGGTTTGGCTATCATGTTGAAAGTGGCTGCAATATTTTATTTCCTTATAATATATGGTCATATATTATAAGTTTAGGGCTTCATGTCTTGTGGTGGTGGTGCACATCCTTAATTCCAGCACCCAGGAGGCAGAGGCAGGTGGATCTCTGTTAGCTCAAGGCCAGCCTGGTCTACAGTGGTAGTTCCAGGACAGCCAAAGCTACACAAAGAAACCCTGTCTTGATGAACAAAACAAAACAAATCAAAACAAAATAAAATTAGGGCTTCATCTCTATTTTCTAAGTTATTGTTGTTATTTTAGTTATTTGGACAGGAGTAAGGAACACGAATTTTGACTTTTGTGAAGAAATCCACACATTTTTGATATTGGTGACTATCTTAAGTGCATTGCATATACTGGGCCATATTTTTCACCCGGTGGGCTCCTGTTTGACATACCAGCCTTGTTATCAGGGAGTTAGAACAAGGTTTCTGTAGATCAGATAAGACATATAAATACCCAGTTTGGAAAGGCAGTTCCAATGGTGGATTTCATAATTATGGAACTCTGGAAATTTATAATTAGAAGATACCTTGGGGCCACCTTTCCCGAGCTCTTAGATTACAGATGCAGAAATACTTCTTGCTCTGGTTGGGTCACGGTTTTCTGGAAGCAGAGGTTGGACTTGGGGGCTGAGTTTGCTTAAAAAATATAGTCTAATCAGCCAGTAGAGATTATACAGTTTGACAACTGAATGAAATTCATTTCAGTGTCCTGCTAGTTTGTGGATGAATTAGTAAGTTTATTATTAATCTGGAAGTCAAATCATGTTGTGAAGTCTAATAACTAAGGTTAATTATGAAGTACAAAGACCTTCTCAAATAGCCATTTTATTCATAGTTGCTTAAAGATTGCTCCCGATTTCATATTCTATACTTGCAATTTGTATTTGCTGTTAGCTTGTTTGGAATGACTTAACCATATATCTCTGCACAGACATCTTTCTTCTAGTCATTCTTCTCTCTAGTGAGATCTCTCTCAAACCTTCTATATTACCTTTCCAGATATTTCTGCTGTTGCTTGTGAAATGTAGACTCCACAGGTATTTCCCTGGGTGTGTTTATCTTAATATGCTTAGAACACTGCCTGTATTTAATAGACAATTACTGAACAAACTAGATTGTAGCATACTTAAAATAATGGTAGGCTTACAATTTTAGTCGTACTAAAGATGAACATCTTGAGATTGCTGTAATTGTTTTCTCTGGTTCTAGCAGACAATGCTTAGTGATGGGATAATCTTGTTGTGCAAATTTGAGTGGCTAATCCTTCAGTTGAAGAGCAGGTTTGCCTTCCCCTAGCAAATGAGCTACTGAGTCCTTAGGAAGATTTGTCAGCCCACAGTGTCTGGAGATTCTTCTTTGCTTCCCAATTTCAGTGTCTATGGAAAGTGCAGTTCCAAAGATTTTGTATTATACTCTTGCCAGCTGCTGGCTGCTGTTTGTACTGACTGCGGGGAGGCTAGGTGGAGGGAAGAAATCAGAAGGCCCTGATTCTGCTGTGGTAGTCATCTATGACAAAAGCTTCATTTTACTTTGAAGATCGAAAATTAATTAAGAGACCCATTAAGTCTATTTAATGAATTTATAAATGAATTAATTAAGTCATAAAGATTTGATATCCATGTTCATATTTTCATTGTCTTCACCCTTGAGGACGTACTCATTTCCCTAGGATGGAGCACAGACAACACTGGTCTCTAATATCCTGACGTATCTTCAGATTCTGGGTAATGGCCACTAGTGTGGTTACTGGTAGAGGTGTTCTCTAAGCGTGAATGTCACTGTGTAGCATTTCCTGTACTCAGAAGAACATGGCGGCTCTGGTGTCAGAATGCCTGGGTGGAAATCCTATCATTGTTGGCTGTGTGACTTTGGATTAATTCAATTCCCTAGATGTTGTTATGTTTATTTGTGAAGATTAAATGTAATAATGCACAGACAGCACTCTGGAACGCAGGATGAGTTGCCACATGTGTTAGCTTTATTGCTATGATGATTATGATTTTATTTTTGGTAGTGCTGGGCATCGCACCCAGGGCCCGATTTATGATCATGCGCTCTGCCACTGAGCTGTAGCTCCAGCCCCTCTTGCTATTATCATCAGTGCTAGTCAATGGCCTTGACACATGCCTGCTCAACAGGACTACAGGTTAAAATGCATGAAAGGGAACTACATTAAAGGAAGATTGTAATTTTTCAAGTTTTGGATCTTTCATGTTTTAAAAGAAGAACTTGTGCTTAGTCAGTTTCAATGTCTATCAGGTGGAGGATTCCCTTATAGAAAGGTTGGAATTAATGAATGATTAAGAAGGTCAAAGCTCTGGCATCTTGGTTGTATTTCAGTTTTTTTTTTTTTTGAAATAAAAATGTTTCCTGTACAGTTCACCTTACAGTAAGAACACTATGCATTTAATTTCAGGCAAAAGGAAGAAAACAACTTTACTATGTGAAGTGATCTTCTGGAGGAGGAAATTCGTTTCTTTCCTTCCCATTTCTCCCTCTCAAACTTGGATCATAAGATGACAAGATGAAGTGACATAGTGCACAGGAGAACTTTGAACTACAGCTTCATCTGACAGTGTTAGATTTTCTTCCAAGAGAACTTTAAAGATGTGATGAGCACTGGGGATGTTAGCACTTTTAGTTCATCTTTCTCTAAGAAAAAAAAGAAAAAAAGAAACATTTGAAGAAGCTGGATATGAGACCAGGGTCATTGGGAGTTAGAAAACCTTAGAAGGATTAGGCTTCATTTGAATTTTTCACTTAAGAAATCATTAAACTCCACTGTTGGGTGCCAAGACAATAAAGAGATGGATAAGGCCCACATGCTTCTTTCAAAGGGATTGCCGAGATGGAGTGAAATGCTCAGAAAATCACTTTAATACAAATTAGAACAGAGATAGCAGAAGGAAAGTAAAAACCAGTGCTCTTTGGAGATGTGACTCTTAGACTCTTAGCGAGGGACCTCAACAGGAGCTCTTTTTTTTTCTTTAATTCTTCCCATACAATACATCCTGAACTGCAACTTCCCCTCCCTCCACTCTTCCCAGTTCCTCCCCCTCCTCCTTTCTCCCCCAGATCCACTCTCCACCCCCCTGCTCCCTGCAGGAAAGTGCAGGCCTCCTAGTGATTTCAGCAGAACTCAGTACAAGCTCTCACATCAAGGCTGGGTGCGGCAACCCAGTAGGAGTAAAGGGGTCTCAAGAGCAGGTAAAAGACTCAGACACACCCCCACCCCCACCATGAGGAGCCCTACAAAAACACCAAGCTTAACAGCAACTTGTATGTGAATTTGCCATGAACTAAAGTAGAATTGCTGAATACTGCCACACATTGGGGGTATGGTCAGAGTGATACTGCATGTCCTTGGAAAAGAGACTAGAATGTACCCAGGACTAAGGAATAAGTCATAGTTTATCTCCCTAAGACTATTAGTCCCAAGAGATAATACATGCAGAAAAGCTTTTTTGTAGTGAGATTAGTTTTGGAAATAATCCATATTGTATTTGCTTCTGGGAGATGCTAGCATTTTCTAAGTATTAGACACTTCAAGATACTGAGAAATCTCCTTGTATAAAAATGTACATAATGATAGTTATGCTAGCTTATTTAATTATGAAATCTTTTTTAGTAAAATACAAAAGATATTATCTCTGGGATGCCTGCTTTTTTTTTTTGAAGAGAAAAAGAGGAGGAATGGATCTGGGGTAAAGGGGAGGTGTGTGTGTGTGTGTGTGTGTGTGTGTGTGTGTGTTTGATAAAGGTATACTGAAGCAGGCTTGATGTCCCTCTGAAGCAGGAGGAAGAATCTGTCCTGTATTAAGTTTTTGTTGTGTGTGAGCCATGACCTGCTCAGCTGTTTACCAGGGCTGATCCACAGCTACTGTGCAATGTGTGGGCTGATGCCTGAGCAGAGCTTGTGAGGCTCCAGGAATAAGCCTTTTCTGAGCCGAGTGTCCTGGTTCTCCGAGGAAAGGGTTGAGGGAGCAGAACCACGTATGGCCAGAACCAGCGGGTCTTTCACATTGGAACTTGGTTCTGTAATCTGGCTCTCTATCTGCATGGATGTGACTGTCATGAACCAATGCTCCCCACACACTTGAGTTCTCGAAGAAAAAAAAAAAATCCTAGAAACTTGATTGTTATGTTTGATATGAGGTTATTCCCGCTCTGAAATGTCGAGCTTTCTCTTTTAGGTTGGTAGTAGTCCTGGTTGAGGAGAAGAGTCCTCAGTTTTCCTACTGTGTTACAGTGGTTACACGACTCACCAGTTGTCAGGCTCCACGTAGATAATGGGAGAAGAAAAGTCAGAAATGCTCTCCATTTTTTAAGTCAGAGAAGTTGGATACGGCTTTCTCTCCTCCCTCAGCCAGGTAGATTTATTTGATTATAGATACTTAGAGAAGAGTAGAGTCAATCTGGCTGGTGAGAAGAGGGTTTACTGGGAAAGAGAGCCAGGATTGCTCTGAGATGAATGTATGTGGTCTTGGGTTTGAATCATGCAGATCAGGGAGCAAAGCAGAGCAGTGGTGGATGTTTTACCCCCAGCACTGGGTTCCATCACCGCGCCAGACCAGGATAGTATGCTGATTGTGGCAGCCTCTTCATCTACACTTACGAGTTTCTAAACAGAAGAAATATTCTAGTTGTTTATTATTATTATTTTTTAAAGAAACATCTGTGAAATGTTAGAAGTGATTTTTAAATGCTTTGGGAGAAAAGCATTTCCCCCTTTGCCGTGGCACATAGGATTGACATGTTTGTTAAGGGTCTTCTGGCTACAGGCAGAGACCCACCATTTTGAAGGTAGAAACAGAACGTATTGGAATGACACATGGAAGTCTGATAGAGTCCCAAGACTGAGTAACTAGTTAGTAAGAAACCTTGGGAAATCTGAGGGTGTTTCTGACCTGTGGGACAGTTACAGCTAGTGTGCCCATCACCGACTTCATGTTACTTCATCTTCAAGTTACTTCATCTCACTTCATTTTTCATTTGTTTGGAAAAGGTGGATGTTTCTTTTCCTTAATTTTTTTTTAAACCAGATGCATTTTATTTTATGTGTATGATTGTTTTGCCTTCATGTATGCCTGGTGCCCGTGGAGGTCAGTAAAGGGCCTTGGGTCCCTTGGAACTGGAGTTATGGATGATTGTAATCGGCCATATGGATGCTTGGAATTGGAACCTGGGTCTTCTGCAAGAGCAACAAGTGTGCTCCACTACTGAGCCATTTCTCTAGCCCCAGACATTTCCTTTTAGGATGATTATAGGGAAGCAAAAACTAATTCCCACATAACCATGCTCATGTGCATGCATGTTAGAAATACATTAACTCCATAACTTCAGTAACTGGCTACCATGTTGAAACAGAAAAATTAGTCCACCACCCCAATTAAGCATAACCTTTTACTAGCACATGTAAAATTTACATCACCAAAAAGGTATGGTAGGCAGGAGGAGTCTGAGTGTAGCTCCCTGGGCTCCTGTGGGTGAGCTGTCGTATGCTACTTAGCAGTGTGTTTTCTTATTGCAATAGGCTGAGCTTCATGAACCACAAACTACTAGTTTACAAGAATAAGGTGTTCTTAGGTCTGCTCAAAGTGCGAACCTTTAATCCCAGCACTCAGGAAGCAGAGGCAGGTGAATCTCTGAGTTTGAGGCCAGCCTGGTCTACAGAGTGAGTTCCAGGACACCAGGGCCACACAGAGAAACCCTGTGGTGGGGAGGATCTTACTTGAAAAACAGGCAAATTTCCTTGTACCGCGACATGTTTCCTTCCATCTCTGGGCATGGGGATGAAGAATGTGGCGTATCCCATAGACAGTGAAGTGTGAGGGAGAGGATCACATGAACAGGGATGCTGAGACTGTCTGGGGGTTAGAAGTGGAAGTGAATATGTCCCTGTCTCCTTTTCTGACACGATTGTATTTATTGCTTTTCTCTCCCTGACAAGCAGCCACTTGAAGGAGGGGGGTTTGTTTTGGCTCATGATTTGAGGGTGCTGCCCATCATTGCAGGGAAGGCATGCTGGCAGGAGTGAATTGGGCGGATGTGGAGGAGCTTGGATGGATCAGGAAACAGTTGGGACAGGGTATGAATCTTAAGGCCCACATCCCAGAGATTTACTTCCTTCAGCATGGCTCCTCTTCCTAAAGTCTCCACAATGTCTGAAACTACTGCTACCCAATGGGGACCAAGTGTGAAAACAGGCGAGTCTGTAGGGGGACGCTTCAGATCTAAACTGTGACATCATGTAGATGAGATTCACTGAGGAGTCCTGATGGTTCTTCGGGAAGAAAAGAGTTCCCTCCCGTAAGTTTACTGCAGTATTATTAGGAGTGGGAAATACAAAGAAGGGCGATTGAATGACCAGTTACTATTATGATCAAAGAAGCTTTCTTGTAATTAAGCAAATTAAGATGGAAGGCTGAATTTATTGTCTAATTATTAAGTATTTGTTTATGAAGTCAGATAGTTTGTAATAGTGATAGGCTCAGAAATAAGCTCTGATGATTTACCAGCAAATTAGGGTTTTTTTTGTATTGAAGTGATGTTCACCTGCTAATAGTATTAAACGACTCCCTTGCTTTCCATTGGAACACTGCATTTTGAATTTCATTACTAACCCTGATATTTTTTTCTATGTGTAAATACTGCACAAACTTCTCTTCTCTTTTGATATTAATAGACTCTCCTTGAGTAAGGATGTTTTGAGAATTGCATAATCCACTAGGAGTTTTTTTAATTATATTTGACTTTGTCTTCCACCTATGTATGACCTTTATAATGGTTCATTTTCTTCTTGCATTTTTGACTCCAGACGATCTAACCTCACATATGTGTAGCAGGTATCTTTAATCTTGACACGTTTGATAGTGTAAACATTTTCTAAGAAGAAAAATGGAATTATTTTCTACTGTCTATCGGAGTACTATAAAAATGTGGTAAATGTGAATTTCAAATAAAATTTTTTACTTTATTTTATACATCAACATGCATACACCTATGATGTAGGATTGACATTTTTACACATATATACATGCATGTATTTGTTGTTATATATCATGTTCATATAAATACATCTGTTATAAGTATGTCTTATTCAGTATCTACTGAATGATATGATCATTTTCCTGTGACTTTTAAAAAAGTTTCTTTCCTCCTTCAGAAGGCATGGCATCTTTATTTTAGGATAAGAGACTTCATGCAAGGAATTTGAAAATTATAAAGAAGCTCATTATGACATTAGTCCCAAGAGCAAAATTGCTAAAAGATTCTGTGCTAACATTTGAATCTTGTGTACACGAGTGCGTGTATGTTCATGCAAGTTTTTGTATATTCATACATCCTCTTCTATTATTAATTCTGAAGGACAGCATATTGAACATGTATATAAGCTGCTTTAGATGAAAAATAAATACTTACAGTTCTATAGTTTCACTGTGTTTTTCTCAGTATCTTTCAATCATGAGATACCTAGACTGTTGTACAGCTGATCTTCTTTTAAACCATGATTTTCCAGCCCTTCAGCACCAGCTCTTATCCAGACTATTGTGATCATTAGTTAGATCTTACCTTTGTTCTTGTTGGTAGCCCTCCGAAAAAACCACCCTATACCTCAATCTAGCGAGTCTTAGAAACGCAGATCTAACGACCGTCCCTAACATGGAGGTCCAGAGATATTCAACCTAGCATGCATGTGTTGGTTGTTACTTAGCTGTGTTGTTTTCTTCAGTTTCCTGTGAACACCTGATCCCTTTCCTCCGATAGTATTGTCCTCCACGTTTAGGCACCTTAACTTTCGTGTCTGACGGTCTGCATTCTTCCTTTAAAGTATTACATTTTCAGTGAAATCCTTTTGAATACTTAAGTATGATACCTGTCAGTCATGTATCCTGTCGCTAAGAGTGCACATATATTACTACAATTTTTCACCCATGTTTTTCTAGCCTTGTGGATGCCAAGCCATAATGAATATAGTAGTAGAGTTTAAATATTTTATTAAACTGAAATATTTGCTGTTGATTCAATGTAGTAAATGTGGACATAAGTTGCAAAAATATTACCAGTCCCACATATTTAATTCCAGCTCTCACAAATGTAACACAGTCTGTCTTTAAAATATCATATCTGTAAGAATTATATATTCACCATACATATGAATGGTTACTTAGACATAAAGGCCTGTCACGTGGTACAAGCCTGTGCTGATTCGTGTAGGTTACTGTGACTGAGCGAATGAACAGGGCACGTCTCTTACTGGGCCCTCCGTGTTAAGGAACTTGTGGTGACTGCAGGCTTTTTAATGGTGACTATTCCTATACCTGTGTTTTCTCGACGGTCTTAGGTGATCTCTACAAAAGGATCCTTTGACCCAAAGGGGTCGCCACCTGTGTGCTGAGAACCACTGAACCAATCTGCCCTAAAAGAGGGGACTTGACAATTAGACATTTATCAAGGGCCATCTCCACCTAGGGCTTTGTGGTAGTGAGTTAGATCATGTCCTCTCTATATTCTTCCACACTGCAAGGCACTTTCCCACTTTTAAATAGGAGTATAGTTCTTTTGTATTTATTAAAATAAAAATGAACAGCCATTCATTAATAGTAAAAACTGTCTTTAATTGGTGCAATCATCTTGTGGCCCTGGCCATGAAGGACAAGTTATGTTTTCAGAGGGAGCCTCCTCCAGATTTTCAACAGAGTAAGAATCGACATAATTAGATCAAAACTTCTTGTTCCTTTTAATTTCACAAATTTCATTTGTCACTGCAGAAGCCAGGTTGTCACTAAGGAGGCTCGGAAGGTGACGGTCAGACTAGCTAGCGCTGACTATCTCTGTTTTCTATCAGACTGGGAACCCTTGAGTCCTGTGAGCAGAAAACATAAATGAGAAAAATGTCCCTGTTTAAGGAAAATAAGAAACTCTCTCTCTCTCTCTCTCTCTCTCTCTCTCTCTCTCTCTCTCACACACACACACACACACACACACACACACACACACACACCACCAAAACCAAACCAACAAAACCCAAATCCAAACAAGCAGAAAGTATACATGCATAACAAACCCAAACAACAGAACAAGCAATGATTACTTTCAGAATCCCTGATTGGATGAAACTTTCCTAGATCATGTGCCAAATTATATGCTTATGAATAGCCCCTGTCATTTCCCCTTATGCTATTATCAGCACCCCGGATATTCTTTGTAATCAGGTAGACATTTCAGCCACCCATGTGACCTACTATGTTGCATTTTAATGTTCTAGGCTGTAAGATGAGATTTTCAGTGCTCTTGTTTTTAAGTGTTAAGCGAGGTTAAAATTATTTTCAAAGAATTTCTGACATTTCATATGATACCCAAAAGATGGAAATTTATTTTTGGATAGTAAATTAGATAATATAAAGAGCCAGCTAAACGGTTGTAAATATTAAATGAAAGAACCATGTGCAGTGCCAGGCAGGTGATATGGGATTTAATAAAAACCACTTAGGATATTGTCTTTCTTTTAAAAAATTTAATCTTTCTGTGAAGTGTTTGCTTTCTCATTTCTGCATCTAGTAAAAGCTTAGAAATGGTGTTATTACTTTAGCACACCGGACAGGGCAGGAAAAGAACTAATCTGCTTTAGTAGATGAGGTTTTTAATACTAAGTGGCAAAGCAATCCCACTTCTCACTGATTTCCATTCATCTTTAGAAAATATTAGATGAATGACATATGATATCTTTTATCTTTAAAAAAATTTTTTTCAGCTCTCAGGAAATTCCATTTGTGAATACAACCAAAAAGTCATGAAAATTAAATTGGATGACAGAGGCAAGCCAGATAATAAACACTACAGGGAACAAGGCTCTGGTGTGGAGTCTCCCATCAATCAGTCACCGAGAATCTGGAAAATCAGTTGACCCTAGAGGGTCCCGGGTATGAGGAGGTACCTGGAAATAGAGAGCTGGCTCACGTAAAATCTACACTTCCTGTCTAGTTCTGAAACTGAATTCTAAGAGGTGGAGAAAATGTGGACACTTTGTGTGAGCCTTTATTTTACCTGACATCATCTAGGGTCTGTGGAGCTCCAGGCAGCATTTATTCTTTAGTCTTTTGCAGTAACCTCAATGGCTCTACTTTCAATTTTCCCCCAGTTATGACCGGTGGGATACCAGAAGCCCAGCCTTTGTAATGTCTGTATTCCTTTTAGTGACTTATTAACCTTTATTAATCCTTTCCTTTAAAATCAGGATCACTAGGTCAGGATGCAAAACAAAAAATGAAATAGATAGGAGTCTTAGTGAGGAAAAGTTAAGAGAAATGGAGGGTTTTTTGTTTTGTTTTGTTTTAGTTGATTCCAAGTGATCTTCCTAACTTGGGTTGTGGTCTTGGTTAGAACAGAGTGCATCCCTTGTGCTAAAGCCTGTCATGCTTTTGAATGTGCTGGGTGTGAGACAAGAAGCGGGGAGGAGTTTGGGGAGATCTGATTTCTCCAAAGTGCCTTGGCATTCCACAGGAAGAGTGGAGTGGTTGATTCCAAAGCCGCTCTGGAGAAATACCACGGCAGTCACAGAGACCCTGCCCTTTCTTAAATTGAAGATGGTGGAAAGTGTGGAAGCAGATGCACAGAGGCCACCTGTCCTGGGACTGTAGAGGACATTCCTACGTAGGGTGGAGAATTCTGTCCCGTGAATCTTGAGAGTCTTTGCCTCTCTTCACATCTTCAAGTTCTTTGAGTCAGTGAGCTGATGCAGAGTGCTGAATTATATTGGGGTAGACTTTGTAGAGAAAGGGATGTATAGATATGTTTTTGCGCTGTCCTCAGTCTTCTATGCAGACAGATGCTTGATAGACGCTGTTGATGTTTTGCTTATCTTTGTATGTTTTCTTTGAACTCTGCCAGAAGTCATGCCCGAATGTCCTTGCCTTGTCCTGCTTTGGTGATACGTAGGTGGCTTAAATACAGTTGTATCCTAAATAGCTGCTTCTAGTAAAGTAAATAATTGCCTTCTACTACAGAGGAAATATATGGGTTGTAGAGGCTCAAATAAACTGGGTTAAAAATATTTATGACACAGAGAGATGCTAAATGAAAGAGACACACATCCTTGGTCTCCTGACAATTTCTTGCTTGGAAACGACATCTCCCCAGGGCTGCCTGAATTCCTAGTGCAGGCATGGAGAGTAGACAGCTGGGTCTCAGCTGCTGAAACCAATCCTGGCCCTCCCTCCTCCTTGCCAAAGAGTAAACAGGGAGGAGGGAGTACAGGGTAACTAGAGCCAGCAACTTACTTCAAATTCATAGGCTTGAGAAGTCAGAGAGGTTCTGGGGCCAAGAAGAAGCCATTCTCCACCCAGCGGGAGTGTTTGGAGTGTGCGATTCACCTCTCCAAAGAGAAATCTGGAAAGTGGCCTCCTTTGGGCAAAAATAGACCTTTCTTCTGAGATCTTCCCTGGACTGGTTGGAAGGCCAGTGGTATCTGCTGTTGAGTCTGCGGTTCTGGCTTGCTCCCGCCTGGCTTACCAGTTGACTTTCTCCTCCAGTTTGATCTTCTGCTTCCGTTAGAAGTGCTTATTTCCAGCCATTTGAGGAGAGTTTGGAAATGTTGGCTTTGCTTGGACTTGGACGCTGGCATGGTGCCTTACTACCAAAATGACCTTCAACAAGTTGAGTTTTTTTTTAATCTTAGTTTCTTAATGAGAAAAGTAGGATTATGTTAGACAATGCACCCTGTGTGCATATGTGTTCAAATAAGCATCTGCTTGTCATGGCCAGAAGACCTCTAGCATCTTTGCTCAGTCACCTTGTTTTTTGAAATAGGGTCTCTCATTGGCCTGGGACAAACCCACAAAGGCTCTTGTCTCTCTTTCCTAGTGCTGGAATTACAAGCATGCACTTTGCTGTTTTTCCATGAGTTCTGGGGATTGAACTCGGGTCCTCATGCTTACACAGCAAAGCAGGTTACTCACTGAGCTGTCTCCCCAACCTCAACCCAGCCTTTTAGTATGAAGAATTAATTCTGTGACGTCATGCCACTCTGTGTCCTCATTGGCTGTGTGTCTCCCCCTGTGGCTGCTGTTGCTCTGGGTGCTGTTTGCATCTGTATTGCAGAAGTGATCTTTTCTGGAACCTTGTACCCCTCCACTGCTGCCCTTAGGGTATCTCAAGAAAGTTCTCTCAAAGAGACAAGCTCTCCTGTACTGCCTACCACTTTCTTTGCAGTGAAGTAAATAAACTTAGAAGGCCCTAATGGAAATAAGTACCAAAGAAAAATGGAGGAGCTAATTTGCAACCAACTAACTGCGGTTAATAGGAAGTGCAGTAATAAATAGCACATGTCATGTTCTGCCATTGCTCATACTGCTTAGAAATTCTTATGGATTTGAGTAATTATGCACAGAAAGGAGAAAATAGCGTTATTTAGTGATTATGAATTTCTACTTAGAAGTTCCAATAGCATCGACGGCAGAATTATTGTATTTATTTAGGTCATTAACGAAATGGTTGGCAAATGCGTATTTCTAAAGAAGCAGTGGATTTCCTAAATATCAGCTGCAAACAGCAAGGATATATGATATGGGAAAGGCTCAAAGGAAATTCAAGAGAAAATATTAGCACTTAATCTCTCTGCCTGGTGGGACTATATGTGTGCTTTTAAATGAAAAGACCCCTGTTGTTCATTTAGTGCTTCCTCTATGTGTGAAATATTTTGGGTTTTTTAAAAATAGCTGTGGTCTTACACTTCATTTGTATTCTGACCAAATATTTTCATTAATCTCCTTTGAGATCCACAGAGCCTTTCTGCGCTTTGTTTGTGAATTCTAATGCATCTAAAGACTGTAATTATAAAACGACATTCCAAGTTGCACATATTGTAATTCATGGTCGCTTATATTTGCTTGAAGCTGCCCATAGGTGTAGAGTGGAGTTGACCATAGATCTGAGTTAAAGTTTCCTCAACCTGGGAATCAAACTTTTAAAACCTCCTGTCTCGAAGAGGGATAATTGTGTATTGTTATCTTTTACAGTTTTTTTTCGATTATTGTACAAAGTAGTGGGTTTTATTATGACGTCATGTATACGTGATATACGTGCGTGCATGTGTCTTTGTACTTTGCTCATTTTTGCTACCCTCTCTTTTTTTCCAATCCCTCCTCTCCACAAGTGTCTTTTTCTTACTAATATTAGGGGAATTTTATTTTCAGAAAATTGAAGTAAAATGCACCTTCAGTAAACCAATACATCATCTAAATAAAAGTCTGGTTTTTTTTTCCTACAGAAGCAAAGGGATTGCACTTTGTGTCTTTAAATAATTTATATGTATTTATGGATTACAGTGTGATAATTTGAATATAAACTATAATAATCAAGTTAGGGCAACCAGCCTTTCACCCTCCTTAAATACTATGTGTGTGTGTGTGCATGTGTGTGTGTTGGGAATCTTGTAATGCTCTTGACTTGTTTTCTTTTGAAAATAAACTACGTAATAAACTGCTCTGCACTCTGAGAGAGCGCGTTGGTGCTCACTGCTCTCTGAGTTTGGGTGCCTGTTTTCTGACCTCCTTCCATCTCCTCTCTTCTGGCCCCAAATGATCATTTCCCTACATTCTATTTCCACGAAATCAGCAAGTTTAGCTTCGACATGTGAATGAGAACATGCAGTATTTGTTTTTTTTTAACCTTCCTGGCTCATTGCATTTTGTGTACTGTCTGCCCATTACATCCATGCTCCTGCAGATGATGAGATTTGAGACCCTTTTATGGCTAAGTTGTAAACCATGACTCATTGAGATCCGACTCCTGCAGTCTGTAACACTGAAACTTGGACAAAGTGAGCTGTGCCTGGTAGCCCGAGTCCTTGTGGGGCTTTACCGTGTAGTGCTTATCTGCCTTTCTTTGGAGGCCGTGTTGGGGTTGCTATACTAAATCTCTGGCTGGAAAGGAAGTTTTGCCATTGAAGGCCCAGCCTCAGCCAAGTGAATGATTGGACAGGAAGTCACCTTGTCTACCCCCAGTCACTCAGCCTGCAATTCTCTTCCCCTGTGACTTCTACACCTGTGTTCTATAGGACAATAAAGTTTTATTCATTGATTCACACAATTCTCGCCTCATCCTTGGAGGTCTAATGACCAGAGCTGAGTCAGATTCAGTGGTCATTTTTAGAGCCTCTACGCAGGGCTGCATTTTGTCATAGCTGTCATACTGGGGTATGTGGCCACTTGAGAAATCCTCAAATTTAATGACTTTCAGTGTTTGTTAGAAACAACCATATGACGACCAGTATCTCCAGCAAAAAGACATCCTTTCATGTGATTCTTAAAATGCTGAGGGTACCTGAGAAACAAATCTTCATAGGAAACAGCCAGTCACTTTGGGTTACTGAAGAGGGAGAAGATGATTGGCCGACTACTATCAATGGCCAATACTTATTGTTGGGGTACAGTTTCTTGTGGATTTGTCTACAGTAGTGAGAGGTTTACTAGTCTCATATATTTCCTTCTACATGTGGTGGTCTACTGTGGTTTTGTGGTAAAGCCTATGGAATATGAATCTCAATGTGCCAAGAGACAAAGGCAAGTAGATCTCTGAGTTTGAGGCCAGCCTAGTCTACATAGTGAGTTCCAAGACAGACAGGACTGCACCGAGAGACTTTCTATAATAGTCAAATAAAAAAACAAACAAAACAGAATTGCAGTGCATCTTACCTGCCTTCCGTGCACCTGCAGGAAGTTCTTTAAGTTACACAACTTCATACAATTTGTGGTTATCGTGAGCAGAGCATTATTACTTTGATAGTAGAGTGAATGACTCAGAACTCTACTGTTTTTTCTATGTGGGACCTGTCTCAGGAGTCTCCACCCTTTCTGGACCCTTCAAGCTCTCCGTCATTAGCTCCATCCACTTTTCCTCCTCCACACACAGAGTCTCCTCTGTTCTTTTGCCTCTGGTCTCTGTCTCTAATTTTCTATAGTCCAGCACACCTTCTTCTGATTAATTTTAAATACATTTAGCTAAACTGGAACACTTTTACTTGGAGTATCAGCTGATTTCTTGTTTGATAAGATTTTCATGCTTTTCTTCTTTTGTGTATCAAGGAAAACAGCCCAGAGTATTGAATAAAATTAATCAGAGCATTGAGAGGGGCATAAGAGAGGAAGGGCTGGGGTGGGATTTGACATTTGGTGGTATTTTCTGAACCCCCCTATATGTTGAACACTTGCATTCTCCAGTTGAGTGTATTGTATTTTAATTGAACTCCTATTTTGGAGAGCATGTAGTCTACTAATACCAGATTATTAGTGAATGCTACGAGTAAGTGATCCGGATAGCCACAGTCATGACCCAAACGTTTCATGTAGACATATGTGTATGTGTGCCAGATGTATGTGTGTGTGCAGATGATGCAGCAGCAGAAATGCTGTGGATATATCTAACTCCATTTTACTCTCACCCTGTCTCCATTCTGGTTCTACCTTTAGATAAGACCTCCAGTAACTAAAAATAACCCTAGTGTAGAGGTGTTATGCTGTTAGATGTCAAATACCCGGAAGGTATACTTAAAACCATTCTTGTTTAGATACGTTTGATTTTGGCTGACATAACAGTGTTACTGCACTCATCCCGAACAGTTTATCATAAACAAATATTACCTCTCATAAGCAATTTTTCTCTTTTTTCAGTATGCTAAATAGCCATCTGATAAGACTAGGGGGGTCCTGTGATGCTTTCTTCTCTGTGTTTCTGCATGATTGAAGACCTCTTGCTATGACTCTTGTCTCTTTAAATTCTCTCATCAGTTGGTTATGTGGCCACCGCTTCCTATGTGGTTGTCTTCATCAATTGCTGGTGCTGAGTGTTTATCTCCGCCCGCCCCCCTCATGACTTATCTATTTATAATGCCTCACTTTGCAGTGACCCCAGAGTTTGAGGACATCCTCACAAACAGGTTTTCTGTTATTGCCCTTCAAGGTCAAAAGCAGTCCCAGTGTCTTTGGGTGTCATTGAGGTTTGTACTTTAATTTAGGGAGTTGGTAGCCCTAACCTTTACTGGTAGAATTTAGGACAGAATACATGGCAATATTTATGTAGGGTATATTTGTGGGTGTAAAACTGTTGGATTGGAGGGATCTAAAACACAAAGTGCTAGTTACCCTTGTATTGTTACCTCCATCTCTGGTCAGCCGTTTTGCAAACGACATGTACACACCCCTTATTTTCTTCATATGGGTAGTAAAGATCAGACTTTTTTTTTTCTAAGTTTGTTGAGACATACATTCGGGTCATTTTAAAAACACCGTTACATTTCAAGATGTCCTTGAAAATAGCACAGTGAAATAATACACATTATTTTATTTATTTTATTATTTGAAATTCTGAAATGAGCTCTGGCTTGAGGTGAGAAGTGAGACATGAAAGCCATCCTGCTGCAGAGGGATGCTAGACTTCAAATGCCACCTCCACACTGTCTCTGCCTTTCATCTATTATTCAAATCTTATTTCCTAGCTTCTCCCTTATATTGGAAATTAAAAAAAAATCAACAACAACCCTATTTCTATATCCCATTCTGAAGAAAGATGTGCTTTCTGTCAGTAGAGCTCTCAATTTGTTAAATTTTAGAATTGTTTGTAATGCTTTGGAGCAATTGTTGGAGAGAACATTGATTAAATAGATTCTGTTGTTCCAGCCAGTCATCAAACTTGGTGAGGTGATGTTTCAGGTCTATGCAAATTCTCTTTCTCCTGTTCTTGGAGGATCTGCTAGAGGCCACAACATAGGACTGTTGACTTCTTTCTATTAGTCATTCTTCATTTCACAGACATCTTTTCAACATCAACAGGATTTTCTCTCCCATTTTTCTGTCATGTGAAATGTTATATATTATAGTTTTTCCTTATATATGTAGTCAATATCAGATTTTTCTTAAGTTTGTTGAGACATAATGTAAGGTCATTATAAAAACATAATTACATGTCATTGTGTCAAGGCAGAGTCAAGTGTTTGTTTATTTTAGTGTTTTAGGAGTTCTACTGGGGAATTGTCAGTGGTGACTCCTGTCTCTGATCTTCATGGAGTTTATCATCACTCATAAAAACCTCAAAAAGAAGGGTATAACTGTAAACTCAGGTTTTCTTTCCTCCTTTTCCAAATTATTAGTTATTGTACATTAAGAATTTCACATATACATGGAACTATCATGGGGAAACTCAGTCAAATTGCCTTTTCAGGGGTATGGGAAATAGAAAAAGGAAGACCCAGGCAGACTGGAATATTGGTGAGGCTTAATTTAACACAAACCTTACTTACGGTTCTCCCACTTGACTATCTCTGTTAAGTTGAAATGGCCTCTCACTTCCAGTGACACTTAAATGTCTGTCTGTCTGTAGCTGTGTTTTGCTACTTGGAGGATTTTTGTTTTATGTGTCGTCCCCCCCCCCCCCCATATTAACCATATCCACTTTTCTGAAAGAGGACTAAGGAGGAAGTTATTGTGACCCGTGCTTCTTATGTGAGTCACTTGTTTGCTCTGGACTTGGTAGAAGGCCAGACTGGCTTTAGTGATGTGTAGAGTGAATTAATGGATATAATAGCATCCATGTATTGTCTGAAATGATAATGATATGCAATTTTCTTGTTATAACTTCAGAAAATGACATAGAAAACCGTAACTCTTTACTATTAAGAATATGCTTTATGGGACCAGGGAGATGACTTCTGTGGTAAGAACACTTGCTGCTCCATCCTGAGGACCTGAGTTCAGATCTCTAGCACCCATATAAAAATCTGGGTGTGGCCCTGCATTCTACTGTAACTCAAGCACTGTGGTGAGGAGGCAGGTTCACTGGGGCTTGCTTGTGATCAGTCTAGTCCAGGTTTAGGAGAGACACTGTCTCAAAGAAATAAGGCCTGAAGGTGATAGAGCAGGACTGAGGATATCCTCCTGTGGCCTCCACATATGCGTTCTCCTACACAGGTGTGCACAGACCACGTGTATTTGTATGTGTATGTAGATACACATGTGTATATCTCTATACACATATATGTTTGGAGATCTGTATCTATCTATCCACCTATCTGTCTATCTATCTATCTATCTATCTATCTATCTATCTATCTATCTACACATATGTACTTGCACACAGGCACCATGCACACACACACACACACACACACACACACACACACACACAAACATAGAAGAACCCATTTAAAGAACTATGGAAAACCCAAATACTGGATTGTATATCTTGCATATAATTCAAGTTTAAGATATTTTGATAGTAGAAGGGTTCCATTTTCATTAAAAAATATAAAAAAAACAATGCTTTACTTTCTTTGGAGATGCATATTAATTGCCTAAACTAGTTTCAAATTTTATTATTGCTTTTTTAAGTGTATTTTAAAGTCTTGAGTGAACCGTTAATCAACTGTGATTGGGCATATTTTAGATGGCTTCTCCAGTCTGATCTAAAATTTGAAATTCTAAATAGGCCCTTACCTCTCTTCGAGAAGTCTGGGTCATGGAATTTTGTTTTCCATGGCTTCAACCTCTCGCAATACTCCCTTCATCGTGAAAAATGATCCATCACCCATGCTTGAGTGGGGTCAGAAGCAACTGCAGAAATAAGCCAGAACATGTCATATGTGGGTGAAGTGAAGCCCACCAGTAATTCACCGTGAGAAACAAAACAAAGAAGGACTTAAGTTTGAGCTTGGGTGGCTTCCAGTTTTACCATAATGTAAACATGGCTTCAGTTGGGAATTTTATTTTTCACTACATTTATTCTCAATTACTTTGTTCAGTGGTTGCCTTAAGATTGCGTATCTAGCACTAAGTGCAAAGGATGGGATTTTTTTACTGGAATAGTTAAAGGTAAAAGATAGGAAAAGAAATTTGGGTGCACATATTCACTCATGTTCTTGATGAAAAAAACTCATTTCTTATCACAGTTAATGGGACAGTAGAAGGAAATATTATCAGAACAGAATTTCTGTTACTTAAAAAAATGTTTTTATTTTAGTGTTTAAAGATCCCAAAGCCTGTGAGATTCTACAAAGAACTACAAGCTAGTGGCTGCTGAGAGAGGTAGAATTAGCCTCTCCTGGGCAAGGATGAACCCCATGATTTGGGTATCTGATATTAAGTGTTCAGCCCTGAAGCTATCTATGTACACACATACAACAAAATGAACTCAGCAGGTTGCATTTGTGTATTTGTGCTTATATGTATATATGTAAGAATAATAAAGAAAAAGAGGCTAATTTGAGAGTGAGAGGCATGTCAGGACTTGGTGGGAGAGGACATGGGCAGGGCTGGAGAGAGGAAAGGGAAGGGGGAAGCGATCTAATTATATTTTAATAAAAATGTAAAAGGACAGATTTAAAACTCCAGCATAGTTGGTTTGTGTACATTATAGGAGAGGTGAAACATGAAGCTTGCAAGCAGTGTTATCTTACAAAATTTTTCCCTTAACTCACCCTATTTAAATACAGTCATATGTTGAAATTACTAACCAGACAGACTTTTATATAACTATGCGATGTATTAGTTACTTTTCTTATGGCTGTTACCACCATATTGGACAAGCCTAAGAAGAGAAGGGTTTGTTTTAGCTTCATTGCAGGGATGGCATTCCATCATAGAAGTGGGCATATGGGTCAGCTGGTCACATTATTTCTGTAGCCAGGAAACCGAGTGGCGAATGGTAATGCTGAGTTCATGTTATTTTTTATTCAGGCTCTGACCCCATTTCATAGCATGCTCTGGCTCACTTTTAGTGTGAGTCTTCCCATCTCAGCTAACCCAGGAACTCCTTCACAGACTTTCCCAATGGTTTGTCTTCGGGTGGTTCTGTGTCTTGCAAGTTGACAGTATTTGACCATCACATCTAATAAGGATGCTTCCCTCTTTGTGGCATCAAAGAGGAGTGACTTCAACATGCGGGAGTTCAGTTTTTTTTTTTTTTTCTCTAGAGAATGTCAGGTACCACCTGGCCAGTGTCATGGATGAAGTGGATTGGAGACTTTCTGGCATGATCAGCTTGTAGTGCCTGGATTCACAGCCTTTCCTTGGTCTCCCTCCCTCCCTCCCTCC
>CABHPH010145980.1:0-11651 GCA_902168325.1 Peromyscus nudipes | reverse complement strand
TCTCTCTCTCTCTCTCTCTCTCTCTCTCTTTTCCTTCCTTCCTTCCTTCCTTCCTTCCTTCCTTCCTTCCTTCCTTCCTTCCTTCCTTCCTACCTTCCTTCCTTTACTAAGACAGGGTTTCTCCATGTAGCCTTATTTTTGAGACAGAGTCTCACTATTGTAAGAGTCACTTTAACTCTAGAGAGCCTTACTTCAGCATCTCTATTTTTATTTTTGAGACAGTCTCACTATGTAGCCTTGCCTGGCCTGGAACTCACCATGTAGACCACACTGGCCTTGAACTTACAGATATCTGTCTAAGCTGTCCTGGAACTCACTCTCTAGATCAGGCTGGACTCCAACTCACAGAGATCTACCTGCCTCTGCTTCCCAAGTGCTGGGATTAAAGATGTGCAGCACCATTGTCCATTGACCAAGACTTCGGTTTTTTTTTTTTTTTTTTTTGTTTTTTGAGACAGGGTCTCTATGTGTAGTTTTGGTACCTGTCCTGGATCTCGCTCTGTAGACCAGGCTGGCCTCGAACTCACAGACATCCACCTGACTCTACCTTCTGAGTGCTTGGATTAAAGGCGTGCACCACCTTCTTGAATCAAAACTTCTTGTGAAATAGAAATTGAAGGTTCATCTTCAAGGATTTTTCTTAGCGTGCAAGTCAAGCTGATCAGTGAATGATTTCAAGATCCCTTTGACACATTTCTGATGTAGCGGGGACAAGCAATGTCCACCCACTTATTTTATATAGCTATTCCCCCTGTTACTGTTAATCTGAACACTGGAGTCTAAAATTAACCATGTCTATGAAGGGCAGCAATTACAGCCATTTGTCTTCCAAATGAGTCAATGTGATTTCCACTGATCATTGAAATTTATATACAGAGGGCACCCAGACCCGTGCAAAGGGTAATGGGGGCCCCACGGGCATACATTGCAAAGCAGTAAGTCTTCTGGGGCTGTAATAGAGAATTCTATTTGTGAGAAAAACTTTTTACCTTGTGATGTAAAGATGTATTTCCTAGTAATCTCCTTTTGTAGGGTTTAAATGAATTAAATTAATTTTAAGTGAAATTAATTTTAAATGAAAAGTACATTATCTTTCACGAAAATCTGTGCAACGAAGGTCACATTAAGCATGTTTAAAAGACAATAATATGTGTTCCAGCTGTTGGACTGTGGGTTATGGTGAAGGATTACTGTAGTTATAAGAGAGACTTGAGGAACCCACAGTGTGTTCTGCTTTTGAGAAAGGGTTTGAGGTTGTGGAGTTCTCTGTCCTTTACAGTTTTATTTTTGATGCAGCTGCTCTCTGTCATTGCTGAAGATGGTGCTTTTCAGTCACATCCAAAGTGACAAACTTTTGAGGAGCAGAGCGAGACGAATTTAGTGGTCTGAGATTTACCACCTGTTAGCTGTTACTGCTTGCCTTAGAATTCCCCAAGTTTCTCCACACAGATCTCCATGGAAACTAAGCAAATAAGCCACTTGAAAGGAGGCAGGTTATTGGTCTTTCTCATTAAAGCCACTGCTAGATTTTCATTAGCTGTAATCCATTTTCTTTCAAGACCAGACATACAGGCCACTTCTTATTTTCCCGATTAGAGTAAACTGAATAAGTTGACTTGTGTGTACCCTTTGTAGATGAGCTCAGAAGCAAAAGTAATCATTTTCCTTCTGCTCTATGGTCACATCTGAAAGTAAAGCCAGGGAGGCTGAAGGATGGCCGATGTAAAAGGGGATAGGCTACGTGGACTATAAAAGTCAGGTCATTAAGCAAAGTGGAAGTCTGAGCATGAGTACGGGCTAATCTGATCCATCTTGTACTTCAGTTTCCCTCACTTTAAAATCATAAACTGTGTTTGAAATTAATATAAATAATAGATAGAAAAGCTTACCCCCAGACCTCAAACACTATTTAGACCCCGGTAAGCTTTGGGTGTTTAATTTGCTGTAGTAGATAGCACGGATGTCTTTTAAATCATGGGATTGTTAAGGCTTAAATATGAACTTCAGTGTTTTGAACTTGCATGGCCAAGAAAGTGTTCACGCTCCCTGCCCCCTTTGCAATAAAACTGTCACCATTGTTTAGATTGTAGTTTTATAAATTGAAGTAAAACCTCATGATATATACATTTGTGTGGGTGTGGGTGTGTGTTTGAGACAGGGTTTCTCTGTGTAGCCTTGGTTGTCCTGGAACTGCTTTGTAGACCAGGCTGGTCTTGAACTCACAGAGATTTGTTTGCCTCTGCTTTCGAGTGCTAGGATTAAAGATGTGTGCCACTACACCCAGCCTTTGCGTGCCTGCGTGTGTGTGCGTGCGTGTGCGTGTGCGTGTGCGTGTGTGTGTGTGTGTGTACACACCTTTTAAAAATAATTCAAAACTTCAGCTTTCCTTTTGGGGCTCAGCCCAGTAGAATATACTGAGGTTTCTATTGGCATTGAGTCTTTAATAGGAGTAGTGGCCAATAGAAGTGTCACTGACAAGATCATGAGTGTCATGGTAGTTACATATTTTACCCAGGTATTTGCTTCTTCAGTACTTTCCTTGCATGGAGAAAATGTGTGCAGACTATAACCATGTTCCCCGCTTCCCTTCTTAGGTGGCTGCACATTTGATGATGGACCAGGAGCCTGTGACTACCACCAGGATTTATACGATGACTTTGAATGGGTCCACGTCAGTGCGCAGGAACCCCATTACCTGCCCCCTGAAATGCCTCAAGGTGAGCTGCATTCTAACTCAGTGTCCAGGGGATAGTTTTAGTACAAACAATATTTTCTCACTTTATGTGTAACAACAGCACTTTGTTATAATAAAATAATTTATTATTATTGGACTATTTGGTAACATCTAAAAATCTTAAAATATTCTTTACCTCTTCCTTAACAATGTTCTATAACCCCTACTCTATGAGTTCTTATTACATATTCTTTTCGCTTTGGGAAAAAATATAAAACTTCATAAATGTTTTTACCCCCCTTTATAAGAAGTCAAAATGACTAAAATTGAAAAAAAATCAGAAGAAAATTTATAGAAAACTATAATGAAATCCAGTCATTTGGAATATCTTTGATCATATTTCACTGTGATCCAGTTAGACTGTGGGCAAGCACTTAATAGTCTATGATCAGGGGAGAAATTGTCTCCTTCTCCCACAGAATATGAGTATGCCACTGGCTCTGTAGAGAAATGCCTTGGAGACAAAATGACCAAACAAATATGTTGTGTGAGGAGACTTTGTGGAAACAGGGCAGAGACCTGTTTCTTACTCTCCTAGAACTTGTTTTAGATATTGATTTTTGATTTTATGGTAGTATATTTTCTGATTGCTTAGGACTGGTCATGATCTTTCTGTGATTTGTGAAAAGCACATTAAGGTAGTGTATAAATATATACCTTCCCCATACTATAGTATGAGACTAGTGTTTCTTTCAGTTCTACACAGTAATTTTGAACTAATTCTAAGTTGTGTGTTTAGTAATAATTTGATTAATTATAAAGATCAGAAACAAGCATAAAATTTGAGGCATAGTACCTAAGTGAACAGTGATGCTTAGAAAGAAGCAAATAATTATATATAGAATTATGTATGTATAAAAGATCACATTCTTGCATTATGCTATAAATCATTTAACTGATATATTGATTTTCTAATAATTTCTTTTGCAGTATAATTTTAGTAGTTTATTATAATTACATAAAGATATCTTAAATTGATTTTTTTTCCTGCAAATTCAGAATATCCTTTGTAATTGACAGTGAATTTTAGACATCACTGTTGGAAGTACAAATATCAATTCTGGTGTCTGATTAAAAAACCTTGCTAGTTAATATGATTCATAAAGATGAAGGAAGAAGCATGGATGATGATCAGCAGAATATGAAAAATAGTCAAAGCAAATAAAATAAAACCCAAACCATAGATCTCTAGATGAGGATTATAAATAAATGCAGTGAGTCTATTCTTTGGAAATAATTTGTATAGTTCTATTCTGTGATGCAGGCCTGGATTAAGTTGGCTATTTATTTTGAACTGTAGCTTTCCTTGGCTGAGAAGGCAAATGATATTTTGAGGTTAGACTAAGGCATAATTTTCTTTGTGGAGGAATACATTGATAGGCCATCTTTAGTTGACAACCTTGGTTTCTTATGGTTGACCCTGACACTTTTAGCGGACCTACTGCACTCCGTGTGTTGGTTTGTATTTTTCTCTCAAAGGTACATAAATTATTACTCTGGCTCATTTTGATTAAAGAAACCACTGTACATTTACACTTGAGTTTTCTCAGTGGTATATTTAGACTTAATGTTTCATGTAATATTAAAAAGGTGGGCTGGAATGCACACATTTTGACTGTTTATCATCAGAGAATAATCAGAAAGACGTTGATTTATGGAAATGTTGCCATTACTAATTGCCATTGATGGTGGGTAATGAGCGCTGAAGAGAATGTTCAGATGACCTTGTTGGCTCACCTTTTTACACAATGACTTAATCATTGGGTACAGTAAAGGATAATATGCACAGAAAATGAAAGTGTTTGAAATTCAGCCATAGCCTCCAATTAATAGCACATTAAATAATTAATCATGCAAAGAAGGGAAAAGGTCATGGACACTTTTTTTTTTTTTCCCCAGAATGTAACTATGTTTAGTCTGAGGAAAAGTGAGAGAAGTACTTGTATTCCTTTTTTTTTTTTTCCTTTCTTTTCTATGCGTGTGAGTATACATGTGGGCTCAGGTGCCTGTGTGGGTTTGGACATGTAAGAATGAGAGGACATCTTGGGTCCACAGGAACTCTCCACCTTGGTTTTGAGACGACATCTCCAGTTGTCCCGGATCTTGCAGAGTTGGCTTATCTGGCTGGTCAGCGTGAATCCTTCTGTCTCACTCTCTATTTTGCCTTATAAATTTTTAAGTGCCCCAATCTCGTTCAGCATTTTTTTTTTAATCTTTTAACCTTTTGGTGTGAGAGATAGAAGTAAGGGTCTCACACTTGAATGACAAGCACTTTACTGACTGGGTTTTCTACTAGCCCTTCTCAGTTCTTTTTACAAAGTGTTTTTGTTTTTGTTTGGTTTGTTTTTTTTCCTATTTTCCTTCTGATATTCTTTTAAAAAACCAACTGAGCATTAATCTGCCCATATATTGGGAAAGAGGACATAATTAGGCTTACTAAATTTTAACGACCCGTTCTGGCGAGTTGGCTCAGCTGTTAAGAGCACTTGTTCTTTTAAAAGACAAGGGTTCAATACCCAGCACCCATAGGCAGTTCACAACTGTCTATAATTCTAGTTCTAGGTAATCTGATGTCCTTTTCTGACCTGCATGGGCACTAGGCACGTACATGGGACATACACACATACATGTATCTAAAACTCTCATATACATAAAATAAAACTATTTAAAATTTTTTAATTACCCATCATTTCTTTTTTCACACAGATAGGTAGGCTTGCTTACTACTTTATTTACTGAAAATACTTAACTAAAAACAAAAGACAGCCGATCCCAAGCATCTGGGCCCTGTGTCTGAGGAAGTCAGTCTGTGTGAAATAGACATGGTATTGAACCGTCTGCCATTCTTGGACATCGTTAATTATTGACTTTTTATTGGCCTTCAGAGGTTTTAAAAAAAAGAAATGGTGAATCGACAGTTTGGAGTCATAAGGTTAGAATACAGAAAATAAGGAAATTAACCTCTCGTGAGAAATACGCTACTTTTAGTGACTGCTTGCCATGTTCCAGAGCAGTTCTTAGCTTGTTCCATGACAATAATGATGATAAGCGGACTATCTGATGTTTGAAAATCACGTGCAGAAGAACGAACGCTTCGTAAATGAGTCCTGTAGCCAAAAGTCACAGGACACTAGGAGAAGCTGTCAGTGAAATGCAAAGTAACAGCCATAATGAGAAGCTGGGGCACCCCTGTGACACCAGGTGGAGCTGACAAGAATACAGAGTGAGGGAAAGCCTCTCAGGCTACTGTGGGCTGTAAATCTGCACAGCCACGTTGTACAGCCTAATGGCCAGCTAATCCATTCCTGGATATGAGCCCAGAAGAACCGAGTACATGTGTTCATTCAAGGAATGTACGACTGCGCATAGCATCGGCGTTCTTTCTTAATAGTTCCAAGAGGAAGACAGCCTGAATTCTTGTCAGTTGTACAATGTACCAAAGTGTGGGAGTGTGTTCATATGATGAAATCACACCACAGCGTGGGAGAATTGACTCGTGCTATACATAGCAATATTGATGGATTTCAACAACATCATCAGGAAATGAAATCAGACACAAGAGTAGATACTGTATTTTTACCTCCATAAGTTTCAAAAATAGGCAAGCTGATTGATGAGTCTGAAGCCTGTGTGTTAGTGCCTTTGGGAGGGCATTGGAAGAAGCTTTAGGGAGATAGCTGGATGCTGGATTTATTGATCTGGGTGGCACTTGAGCTGCTCTTGGTTAAGAAATTACTGAGTTACCAATGGTGAGTTTTCTTCTGTCTGTATCTTATAAGTTAGTACGAAGCGGCACATGAGTAAGACTGGTGTTCACAAAAATACTGTTGAGAAGTTAGAATAATTATAATGTTGTAGGTTAGCAAAGGAGATATTACAGGAGACCTCAGATGGCATAGAATTTTCTCCATCCTGGATCCCACTTTGCGTTCATCTTTGTATATTTCTTATGTGTATTTCTTCTCTTTGTGTGTGTGTGTGTGTACATACATACACACACTCACACATATACACACATTTTGTACATACACACACACACACTCACATATACACACATTTTGTACATACATACATGCACACACATACACACATTTTGTACATACATACACACACACACACACACACACTCACATATACACACATTTTGGTTCAGTTATCCATTCACCAAATTCTTGCCCACGTTTACTGTATCTACATGCGAACCTCCGAGGGGTGAGGAGCTTCCTGGCTGGCATGGAACTCCCCTTGTATCCTCATAACTTGACAGTCTCTCACTCTACTTTGTATGTATGTCACTTGAGGGTATTCTTGGAGTTTCAATTTGATTTTATTTTCCCTCACTGGCCCATAATGTTCCCATGCACATATAACATACTTGAAAACTTCAATTTCCAAAGACACCATTTTATTTTATTTTTTCAGACAAAAATGGTAGCTTCCATAATACAAGGTTTAAAAACTTTTTGTTAAAGGGCCCAAGGAGGTGGCTGAGTGGGTCAAAATATTTGCTGTGAAAACATGAGGACCCGGTACCTACATAAAATATTGGGCATGGCTTTATGTACCTGTAACTGCAGAATTGCTGGTGGAGACAGACAGATCCTGGGAAGTTGCTGGCCTACTAGCCCAGTAGACAAAGTGAGCTTCAGGACAGTGGAAGACCCTGTCTATAAGGTGGGGAGTGACAGAAGAAGACACTGGGTGTCTCTCTATGGCTTCTGCTCCAATGCACCCACCCTCACCCCTCCCCATACCTCCGCCCACCCTCACCCCTCCCCATACCTCCGCCCACCGTACACCATGCAAACACACCATACACCATGCAAACACACCACACATGTAAATAAAGAAAAGATTTTGTTCATAATTTGTGAAGCTTTGTCTCTCTTCTTAAAGAAAGCAACCAAATGAAAGTTTTTGTTTCTTAAACATTGTAATGAGTAATTTTAATGTGATCAGAAGACTGTAATTATTCAGTAAACTCTTAATAAAAGGTATCATTGATTTGGGATATGTTTGTATGTTATTAATTAGTATAGAGGGAGAATCACCACTTTTTCCTCCTTCTCTGCCAGACTAATATCAGTCTTTCACACCGAAACCTGCTACATTAATACAGAAGAGAAACCACAGAGAGTGTGGATGATGGACAGAAACAGAAATTATTCTTTGATCTTACACACATTTATGTCTGTGATCTTGATTTTCAAGGATTCTTTTATGCTTTTGACCACATGAAACAAATTTATTTGCCCATTTGACTATCTGTGCAGGTCTAGACCTGAGAGTGAGGGATGTGATTGACATATAAATACATTTGTCTTTTGCTGAAATTGTAACTGCTTTTTCTCGTGGACACATTTCTCTGAAATGATTAATTGTATTTTACTTTAGAGTCTCTGGAGTACCCATTTGACAGTGTTTCAAATCATGACTACATTAGATTCCACCTTCAACTTGCTTCTTTCTTCTAATATAAATCACCGCATGGAATTTTTAGCTTAAATTGCACATACTGTATGTAATAAAAAATAAAGGCTCTATTTCAGATTAATCGGAAGATTGGAGGAGGAAACCGTTTCTCTCTCTTGTAAAACTTAGTGAGGTGTGATCCAATAGTTTATGGCCTTACAATTTAGAAAACAGATGAGATTATACAGTAGAGGAAGAGACATGAACATTGCTTAGAAATGAGCCTTTATATTAACTTCTTGCATTTAATACCGAGTCTTTGTTTTCTTAGATTTTAAGCATGTTTTATTAGCTAGGTTGTTAAAATAATGCTTGCATTCTTTAAATACTTATTTGGTGAGCTTTACTCTTGCTTGAATATTCAACAGGAACATACCCATGAGCCAACTGGGTTTGGTGCTTTCTTCTGCTGGTATGATGTGGTGAAAATAGAAAGTTTGCTGTCTACAGTTAAATACACATGACAGCATTTACAGGGAATGTAAATTCTGTACTTAATGATCCTAGTCTATCATTACTCCAGCTCCATCAAGGTGGTCACTATGAGGAACACTTAGAGGCCTCAAGCTAAGGCTTGAAGGTAAAGTTTGAAACTGGTTTTGCTAACTCAGACCCTTTCATACATGCATCTTGGAGACAAAAGTTAGCTATCGACTGATGGATTCCTGAGTTTTTTAAGAAGTCTCTCTCTCTCTCTCTCTCTCTCTCTCTCTCTCTCTCCCTCTCCCTCTCCCTCTCCCTCTCTCTGTGGGTGGGTGTGTACAGGTGTGGGTCTGTGTGCACAGCTGTGTAATGGCATGTGTATAAAGGTGAGAGAGTCAGTGCTTTACGTGAAACAGTCTCTGTTTTTTTACTGTTTGTCAGTCTAACTGGATCCTGAGCTTCTAGGGATTTGACTCTCTCTACCTCCTTCTTGCCAGAGAAGCTCTGGGACTCCAGACCTAGTGCATTCGGCCTTTGGCAGGTCTGGAGATTCAAACTCCACTCCCAATGCTTCGATGACATGTGCTCTATCCATTGAGTCATTATTGCTCCAGCCTTATATATATTTTGTAATTCTCCGAAGAGCCCAATAAAACATGAAACATTGAGATGCGTAGAGGACTCTCTTGCTTATAGATAATCAGGACAGGTCAGTAATTTGCCATAGTACCACCTTGCTCCTATCTTGGTATTGCCAGACTGACACATTTCCTTGACTGCAGCATAGGTATTCAAGTCCACTATACAATGTTACTTATGTTATTTAATCTACAGTGATTTTCTACTGTTGTGGAAGTAAAAAATAAAGCAGTTTGTTTTCAGAACTTTAAAGCTTCAAATGACTATCTATTAGTCTACCAGGGAAATAGCCTCTAAGATTCCCTGTAGCTAGAATGACTACTGAGCTTCAGAGTTTCCTCCTGGGACGCTCATCCTTTGGGACAAGGCTTTGCCCTTCCATGCATTTACCTTTACGTTATTTTTAGTTATTTGATGAACACTTTCCAGCTGTCGGTCCAAGCAACCTTTAGAAGCATGTATTTATTATCCACTGTGTCATTAGAGTATGTATGCTAGAAGAAAAAAACCCAGGGACTCACAGAAGGAATCTGCATAAAGTCAGGGTTTGAAAATAATTTCAAGGCTTTGTTTACAGTGGTGTATTTTAGGACAAGAATTATGGGCTCATTTCAATGTGCCTTTCTAAACCATGTCATCATTATGACTGCTGGTGTTTTTGCCTTGAGCTCAGGCACACAAGATAGTTTACCACATTTCAGTTGCTTATTAAAAAAAAAACAAAACACCAAGATTTGGAGGCAGGGTGAGGTAAGGAAGTGAAAGGGTGTTATGTAGCACTTGAAGGGTAAGGCACTAAGGAATGGCTGCTTTTTAATGTAAGGATTATTACCCTTATGGACATAAATGCAGCATGAAGAATGCCTAAATTATAGAGAACAGAAATGGCATGCTGAGACAGGACTTTTCTCCTGCTATTTCAGGTGCATGATATATCTCAGTTAGATATGCTCCAATATATCTCACAGGGGGAAAGCATTTTAGTAGTAAAAGAGAGAGAGAAAGAGAGGAAGAATTATATTGGTGTCACTACTAGAGAGTGTCCAACTTTCTACATGAATTACAGATAAGAATAGAGAGTCATTTTCAGAGTCCATGCAGCCATCTTTAACATGTACCTTTAAAATCAATATGTAGTCCAGTGCAACAAAATTACTTTTCCTGGGATGAGGGTGACTTAAGCTGTGGTTATGACCTTATATTTTACCTTTCCAAAAATAATCTTGTCTCGTGATACTGGTGCCTATCTGGGCTTGGGGGCTTATTAGCTTCCAAACACAAGAAGGACCACATGGAAATAAAGAAGCCCCAAAGGGACAATAGACAAATAATTAAAATAGTGATTTTGTAAAACTCTATGTGAAATTAATACGTTCACCATAGCATGATGCAAAATATGTTCATGAAAGCCTGTTGGCCTTCAAATCTAATTTCCTCCAAGACAATGATTGTGTTACTTTAAAGGGCGCTTTCCTCTTCCCTAAAGAGGAAATTATTGACCGAGAAACATTTCTCAACAAAATCTGTGTGCTTTGTGTGTTTACAGCCCATGGCAACTTAGAGAGGTCTATGAGATCGTTAACTCTTGACTTAGCAACATAGACTAAGAAAATGCTGACGGCTTTTTGAAGGTCCATGAGAAGCATATTTAAAAGGACAGTCTCAGAGAATTCCCTAATTGCTCGACTCCCCACCGAGTTCTTTAATACTTGCTCATTTATTAATTATGAAACCGTGTGTGTATGTGTGTTCTCTTACGACGTCTGTATGTGTGTACACCTGTGTGCACAAGCACATGTGTGTGCATGTCTGTAGAGGACAGAGGTCAGTGTTGTTTCTCTTGATCCCTTACTCTTTTAGTTTTTTGTTTAATGTTTATTTACATTTATTTTATGTGTATTAGGTTTTTGCTGCATGCATACCTTTTTTTTTGTTTGTTTGTTTTTTTTGAGACAGGGTTTCTCTGTGTAGCTTTCCTGGAACTCACTCTGTAGACCAGGTTGGCCTCGAGCTCACAGAGATCGACCTGGCTCTGCCTGCCGAGTGCTGGGATTAAAGGCATGTGCCACCACCACCTGGCTGCTGCATGCATTCTTGTTTCTCGGCCTGCATGCATGGTGCTCATGGAGGCCAAAGAGGATGTCAGGTTTTTTTGTTGTATATGGCTGTGAGATGCCACATTTCAGGAAGTGAACCGGGGTTCTCTCCAAGAGTATCAAATGCTTTTAACTGTGGAGCCATCTCTCCAGCCCTTTTAGTTTTGAGAAAGTGTTTTTCTGTACCTGGAGCGTACCAATTTGCCAAGACTAGGTGGCCAGCAAGCCCCAGGCATCCTTTCTCATCTCTCCATTCCTCAGCATAAGCACCACTAATGACCTTTTTT
>CABHPH010145979.1:0-21553 GCA_902168325.1 Peromyscus nudipes | reverse complement strand
AAAAAAAAAAAAAAAAAAAAAAAAAGAAAAAAAGAAAAAAAAAGAAAGAAAGAAAAGAAAAGAAAAACAATGCTGACAAACCTTTAGCTAAACCAGATAAAAAGACCCAGATTAGTAAGATGATAAGATGAAAATGAAGACATTACAACACATGGCAATGGGATTCAGAAAATCACTGGAGCATATCATTTTTGTAAGTATTTAATCTATACAGCTAGTATTTTTTGCCTGCACATACGTATGTGCACCATATTCATGTCTGGTGCCTATGGGGGCCAGAAGAGGGCATCAGATCCCCTAAAATTGGAGCTGTAGGTGGATGTGAGCTGCCCTGTGGGTGCTGGGAACTAACCCCAGAAGCTCTTCAGGCACTGCAAGTCCTCTTAACTATTGAGCCATTTCTCCAGCCCCAACATTAGGAAATTATCTTCAAAACTTACACTCCACTAGATTGGTAAATCTACAAGAAATGAACGACTTTCTAGAATTTACAACCTACCAAAATTAAACCAAAGTGGACAACTTAGTAGATATGAAACAAGCAGTGATATTGAAGCATTAATAAAAAATGTCTTAGATAAGGAAGTCCAAGTCCTGACAGATTCACTGAAGAATTCCACCAGACCTTGAAAGAACTAACATCAACATTTCCCAAACTATGTAATAAGATAGGAAGGGAAGGACATTGCAAAAGTCCTTCTATGAAGCTAATATCACCCTGATACTCATGCCAGATAAAGACAAACATAAAAAGAAAATTATAAGCCAATCTTCCTAATGAACATAAATACAAAAATTCTTTTTTTTAAATCTGTTTGTTTGGTTGGTTGGTTTTTTCAAGACAGGGTTTCTCTGTGTAGTTTTGGTGCCTGTCCTGGATCTCGCTGTAGACCAGGGTGGCCTCAAACTCACAGGGATCTTCCTGGCTCTGCCTACCAAGTGCTGGGATTAAAGGTGTGCGCCACCACTACCTGGCAAATACAAAAACTCTTAACAACATACTTGCAAACAGAAGTAAAAAAAATGCATCAAAGAGATTATTCAGCAAGATCAAGTCAGCCTCATTCTACAAACACAGGGATGGTTCAAATATGCTAACCAATAAATGTAATTAATACTTTGCATAAATAGACTCAAGGAGAGAAAGAGAAATCACATCATTGTCTCAGTAGATGTACAAAAAGGCTTTCAACAAATACAACATTCCTTAATGATAAAAGCCCGAAGAAGGGAGAAACTGGAGAGAACATAGCGCAGCATAAAGATTATGTCTGACAGGCTTACAGTCAATGTTGCATTAACTGGGGAAATATGAAAACATTTCCACTAAAACCAGACCAAGGCAAAGGTGTCCACTCTTAGAGCCATTGGACAAGGGAAGGAAATAAAAGAGATTCTAATAAGAAACAAAAGTCAAGTGTCTTTATTTGCAGATGATAGGATTCTTCACCCCAAAGACCCTAAAGACTCCACTAGAAAACTCAGACCTAATAAAATCATATATACTAACAACAAATGTGCTGGAAAGAACTTAGAAAAATAGTTGGATTTACAATCACCTCAAAAAACATGTAGGAATAAGCTTACCCAAGGAAGCGAAATGCTTCTTCAATGAAAACGCTGAAGAACTGAGGAAGCCACTACAAGGTGGGAAGCTTCTGTGCCCATGGATGGGAAGATTTAACATCGTGAAAGTGGCTCTTCTGCTAAGAGCAATACACACACTCCACATCAACTCCCATCATGTGGCCCAACTGTTGAACTTCTACCATGTGACCCAGATGTCCAAGTCCTATCATGTGACCCTGCTGTACAACTCCCGGACCTTTACTCAGAAGACTCTAAGTCAACACATCACAATGATATTTGTATAGCAATGTTTCTTGGAGCACTGTTCACCATGCCTAAGCCATGGAACCAACCTAGGTATCAGTCAACAGAGGGATGAATAAAGAATGGAATATTTTTTTCTGCCATAAAGAAGAATGAAGTTATGTCATTTGTAGAAAAAATGGATAAATTAGAGATAATCATATCAAGCAAATTAAGTCAGTCTCAGAAAAACAAATATCACCTTTCCTCTAATTCATGGGTTCCAGACTTTATGGATACATAATTCCAAATTTGCACAGATGACATGAAAGTAGAATTTAAACTGTTTAGGGAAACAAAGGGGACTAATAGAAGGAGTGGAGAGGGAGAGTAATGGGCCATGTGGAGAATATACTCAAAGTACATTATATGCTTGAATGAGAATGGCCATACGTAACCACATACAACAAAAAAAAAGAAAGAAAGAAAAGAGAAAAATAGGATCGCCAGAAAATTTCAAGTTTAGCTGGTAAGCAGGAGTTTCGATCCAGAGGTAAATTTCTAGTATTTATTGGATTCTAGTTCCGTGGCATTAGGAATATATCATTCTGTTACCTTCTTCTAACTTTTATTGGTCTTCTCCTCCTTCTCTCTCTCCCCTCCCCCTTTCCTCTACTTCTTCCTTCTCTTTATTCTGTTTCTTTGGAGAATCTTGATATAGGGATAAAGATATTGGCTCACAAAAGTATGCCCAAAAGGCAGAGCCTGAAATTAAAGCTGTTTTACAGCCCAAGTGTGTGGTCCCAGTCTCAGGTTCACCTCTCTGGTAATGTTCCCCACAGGAAGACAGCAGGCAGGCCATGGAGAGTTATAAAACCCTCACCAAATATTCTCTCACTCTGTTCTGATTTTTGTGTTGTTCAGTGATATGTGATCTTTAACTTGGTCCACTGAGAATACTTCCTGGTGGTCCATGTCAAACCTTCACAACTGATGAGAAATCACAGGTGAGTTCCCACCCCCACCATGCACTGCTCCAAGCATTTACCCATGTAAGTTCATTCACTTCCACAACACTCCTCCAATGTGGAGATCAGCCAAACCCCCCCCCCATTGTGATGGTTATTTTTAACTGTCAACTGAGACCATGCAGAATCAGCTGTGAAGTGAGTGTAGTGTGGGATTGTCTAGATTAAGTTGTCCTGGGGCTGTGTCTGTGGGGGATTGTCTTGATTACATTAATTGGTGTGGGAAGATTCAGCCCCCTACGGGTGGCACCATTCCCTGGCTTTGGGTCTTGGACTGTGTAAGAATATATAAGTGAGCTGAGTGGTCAGCATGTGTGCACCCACTTCTCTCCGCTCTTGATTGTGGATGTCATGTGACCAGGTGTTTTAGTTCTTGTCACCTTGTCTCTGGAATTGTGAGCCAAAATAAACCCTTTCTCCACCAAGTTGCTTTTTGTCGGGGCATCTTACCACAGCAACAGAAGTTAAACCAGGACACAAATTCACAGCAGAAGATGGACCCAGAGAGGGTCCTTCATTTGCTATGGTCACACAGCCAGCAAACATCAGTACCATTGTTAGAACAAGGACCCATCTGTCTCACACTGTAAGACATTCTGCCTCTCAGGCCTTGAGGGTACGTTTGTATTTACAGTGGTTTCACATTATTTAGAGATACATCATTTATTCTGAGCCCCAGCATACAGTTGTTTTCAGAGTCCAACAGTCACAAGGACTCATTAGACCAGTTTTTGGAAGTTAAATACAGTTGAGCATCCCTGCAACTGTCATTGTAAGTGTCCATAAATGTCAGTGGGCCTAAAGGAAGGATTCTTCACTTCCGGGGCTTCTGTTTTCAACACTGACCCCCACCACCAGCACCACCACACACACTCTCATCCACAGAACATCAGCCAGGGCTCCTGGGGAAGAACGGAAATCTCCAGCTCATGAGGGAGAGAGGCTGTAGCGAGAATCCTAATTGGAATTCACGCTATCAGAGGCAATGAGCCAGGTCTCAGGAGTTCACTCCATTATTGTTAAGCTACTTATGGAAATATTAACATCTCTCAGTCTTTAGACTCACATTTATTGCTTGGCCTGTGCATGGGAGCTTTGCCACTGAGGCCTTAGAAAGCAAAGGGACAGAATACCAGTCCCTGCCACAACTGAGAAAGCTATCATGCTGCTGAAGGGAGCTGCCCCAAACAGCTTGCTGGTAACAAATAGCCTTTGCCACCATCTGTATCCCAGCAGATGCTTCACTATTGCCTCTGTTTTGGTGTGGTCCCGTTGTGAAGCATGGCCTGACCGCATTGACTGGTAAATCCCAGTGCCAATGAAACCAGAGCAAGGTAACTTATACTTACCTGGCCTTTGGAGCATGGAGTATCACACCTTGGCTCTGGGATGAATGTCAAGAGAGGTGGTACCCACTGGTGTCCACTGCTTTACTATTTTTGTGTGGTCTGATTTCTCCTTAACAGCAGTGAATATATTATCTCCATATAATGCTTCTAAAGATCTGCTAACATGCTTGTCCTTCCTAGCTATCTTCAGCATAGTCTCTCCTAAAGGGCACAACCCTCATTTCTCTCCTAACAGCTTTAGCATCTGGTGATATTCCATTTCCTTTAGGTCAGCCCCAATCCTTTTTTAATTTCATGAAGCTCAAATGTTGAATTACATAGTTAACTAGTGATAAGATACTCCATATAACTCAGCAAAGGAAAAGGGGTTGGTAAAAAAAAAAAACAAGTTGGTTAGTGGTTTGTGGGCAGGAACATACACCCAGCAGAAACAAGTAAAATACATGTATAGTTACTATAATACCAGTTTTTTAATAATTCAGCAGAGTCCATATTTGATGTTATAAATTATTTCCCTCTATTGTCTACTTCATTGACTTCAATCAAAAATCTCTGTTCAGATTCTTTATCTGTAAATGTGATAGAAAACTATGCAAGCACAGTATGAGTTCTGGTGGACCTATATGACCGTGGGGTTTGAATGAAGAATGTCCCCCCTATATGCAACCAGTCTCCAGTTGTTGGCACTGTTTGGGGAAGTTATGGAACCTTTAGTACATATAGGCTTACTTTAGGAAGCACATAACTGGGCGTGTGCAACCATAAGTTTCTTGGTCCCACCCGGCCCTGAGGTCCCATGTCATTTATAAAATAGTCACTCAGAGGCTTATATTAATTACATATTGTATAGCCTATGGCTTCAGCTTCTTGCTAGCTAGCTCTTTCATCTTAAATTAACCCATTCCTATTAATCTATCCATTGCTACATGGCTGTGGTGTTACCGGTCTGCTGGCATCTTGTTGCTCCTTTGGTGGTGGCTGGCATCTCTCCCGACTCCGCCCTTCTTCTCTCTGTATCTCTGTTTGGATTTCCCATCTGGCTGTAAACTTTCTTGCCATAGGCCAGAACAGTTTTATTTATTATCCAATGGGAGCCACACATATTCACAGCATACAGAAAGACATCCCACAGTAGGCATGGGCTTTGAGAGTTGGTAGCCTTCCCCACTTCCAATTTGCTCTCTGCTTCTTCTATGTGCTATTGAGATGTGGTTTCTCAGCTTCCTGCTTCTTCCACCACGCCATTTCTACCACAGACATCTAGCATTCTGGAAACTGAAGCCCAAATAAAAGCTTCCGTAAGTTGCTTTTGGTCATGGTATTTTATCACAGTGACAAAAAAGTAATTAGTACAATGATCTAGAAGCAAGTGGCTTTTAAGAGTATAAGAAGGGAGTGGGAAGGTGGATCCATTGGTAACTTGCTTGCCACACTAGCATGAGGACTTGAGTTTGGGTCCCCAGCACCCATGTAAAAACCTAGGTATGATGTCAGTCATGTGTAACTCCAGTGCTGGGAAAGGGGTGTGGGAAGAGTGGAGACAGGTGACCTCTGCAGTACACTGGCCACCCAGTGTAGCCAGTAAGTATGCTCTGAGTTCAGGAAAAGCCCATCTCAAAAAGATAAGCTGGAGAGGAATTGAGAAAGCTGATGTTGACTTCTGACCTGCACACCCATATACACAGTGCATATATACTGGCACACACCTGTGCACACATCCACATGAACACATATATCTAACACACACAAAAGAATTAGAGACTTAATGAAAGGTGCTATCCTTTTGTTTTCTAACTCTATTGGTCACTCATTCAAAACATAGACTTTCTCCCTTGGGAGAGCATTGTATCCTTAGCATATTGTCTATTACCTAGTGCTTTAAGTCTTCCACCACCATCTTACTGTTCTTTAATACTGACTGCTTCTAATACATGGGAAATGTAATGTGGTGGTTTGAATGAGTGAGGCCTCTATAGGCTCATATATCTGAATGCTTGGGAAGTTGCTGGAATTGGTAGGGAAGGATTAGGAATGTGGTTGTTTGAGGAGGTGCTTCACTCTGGGTTCGGGGGATCGGCTTTCAGAAGCCTAGTCCATTTCCAGTTAGCTCTGTCAGTCTCCTACTTGAGGATAAGGATGTAAGCTCTCAGTTACTACTTCAGCACCATGCCTGCCTGTCTGCTGCTATGCTTACCACCATGACAGTCATGGACTCTAATCCTCTGAAACTATAAACCACCCAATCAGCCCTTTCTTCTATATGTTGCTTTAGCCAGCAACTGAAAAATAACTAAGCACATGAGAAGACCCAAGAAGTCTATGAGCAAACCATCATCTCTCACCCGTTGGGGCAAAATGCAATTTCTTGGTGAGAGTTAATGTGTGTAGAACATCATAACAGATGATGAAAGATAGTTCAGATCAATGATGTCTTCTGTAGAAGTACAGAAATACTTATACAAATACATATCTTGAACCTGTCTACTCCAGCAAGGAGGAAACATGGTCTCATTGATGATGAGAGGCATCCAGTGTTAACCAGCTGCAAGGTGAGGGGCTGTTCCTTCTTGGAATGCATCCTAGGAAAGAGGCTGAGTGGCATCCACTGTTCAGCTGTGATGGTTAGCATTAATTGTAGACATGACAGAATCAAGGATCACCTGGGAGGTGGGCCTGGATATGCCTGTGGGGAATTATTTTGATTGTGGAAAGACTCATCTTAATTGTGGGGCAGGACCATTCTTGGGTAGGAGAAAGCCAACTGAGCAGCATGCATGCATCCATTGCTATTTTCTGACTGTGGACATGATGTGTCCAGGTGCTTCAAGGTCCTGTCACTTTAATTTCCCTGCCACAATCAACTGCACCCAGGCCTATAAGCTAAGCTAAACACCTCCCTGAAATTGCTTTTGTCAGTGTGTTTTATCACAGCAACAGTCATGAAACTAAGACAAGACCTCTGAACGGGACTTTTGGTGAGTAAGACATGAGCCAAACTTCACCATCCTCTGGACCCTTTCCTCTACAAACCTTCCTCATGAACTTCCCTGTTCTAATGCAACTGTTTTGAGCTAAACGTTTGGTTTATCAATATGGCTAAATGTTCAAGCATTGCTTTCAAATGGATGCAATTCATCCATCCACTTTTCCTTCCAGATGAAGTGGAAAATCATATGTAACACTCAAAATTCTGCTTCTCAGATAATTTTTCTTGTCCACTATGCTTCAGGGCTACCTCTGATTGAGGGCATATGTTCCAGTGGTTCCTCTCTGATTGGAATTCACATAGCATGCAGAACTATCTGCAGATTAAAGTTGAATTATATTCTTGTTCAGTCATCTGATCCTAGGGACTGTCACATTAAGACATAAATATAAGCTAAAAGAAAGCCAGTACCATGACAGATGATGCTGTGTGAGTTGACATAAGCTGTGAATGCAAATTACTCATATATTCAGGACTCGCTTAGACCCAGCTTACATATTTCACTGCTACTGATGATGGAATTCTCTGGGTCATGCATGGCCAATGGGTTGGTACATTAGATAAAGAGGCTCTTATGTACAACCCTCACTTGTAGTCTGACTCAGAGGTAGTAGCAGAGGGTCAACAGCTAGTTCTCAAAGAAGTAGATACAGATTTAGTTCACACTCCTGGGTCTTGTGCTATGTTCCTCTATTGGGTCTTGGTACATAGTTCATATAGCAACCTGTTCCATCACAGGCATTTTAAAGTACTGGGTCCTGTAGCTCAAGTGAAGAATCTGCTTGCACTGTGGATTGAACCAACTGAAAGAACATTTTTTTAAAGCTCCATGCAAAACCAGCTGCCTTAAGGCTTACTCAGTAGATGACTTTGATCCATACAACAAAATTTGGAATATTTTCTCTGTAATATGAACATACTCATTAAATGTGAACCTCTTTACTAATGATGGAGTATAAGGTACAGGACTTGTCTTTTCTTTCAAAAATTGAAAATTATATTTATTCATTTATTTATGCAAGTGTGTGTGTACACATGCATGTGTGCACATGGGTATACTGTGGTCCACATGTAAAGGTGGAGGACAACTTAAAGGAATTAGTTCTTTATTCCTACCATTTGAGTCCCAGAGATCAAACTCAGTCCATCTCTCTTGACAACAAGCATCTTTATCCACTGAGACATCTCACTGGCCCATTGTCTCTAATTCCAAAGAATAAATTCCCTATACTCTACAAGCTTAAATAAACTACCAGACTCTGAAGTTTTTACTTCAGCATAAATGCTATTTTTCAACATACATATTTCAAGATGCCATAGTTAGGGTCATTATTGCTGTGATGAAACACCATAACCAAAGCAATTTGGAGAGGAAAGGGTTCATTTGGCTTATGTTTCTATATTACCTGTCCATCACTGAAGGAAGTCAAGGCAGGAGCTCAAACAGGGCAGGAACCTGGAGGCAGGAGCTGATGTAGAGGCCATAGAGGGGAGCTGCTTACTGATTTACTTCTCATGGATTTCTCAGCCTGCTTTCTTATAGAACCCAGGACCACCAGTCCAGGGATGGAGCAACCCACAATAGGCTGTCACTCATCCATCACTAATTAATAAAATGCCCCACAAACAGATATTATGGAGGCATTTTCTCAATTGAGGTTCCCTCCTTCCATGTAATTCTAGCTTGTGTTGGGTTGAATAAAACTAGCTAGCTCACAAGGTATCTAGGTACCTTCTGTTTCTGGTTCCCAAGTCTTACCAATGTGAATTTATCAATGTAGCAGATTAGTGGAGAGATGATCAGTAGGTCATATGTGGCAGGGCATAGAACTGATAGCCTTGAGTAATGGCATTAAAGCGTACTGCTGTCCTTGCCAGGTAAAATATAAATGGTTTTGGTGTTCTCTGTTTATTGTAGGGGAACATTATGTGTGTGTTTGTGTGTGTGTTTGTGTTTGTGTATGCATGTATGTGTTTGTTGTATATGTGATGTATGCACATGAGTGTGCCCATGTGTGCACATGAAGAGGTCAGAGAAGGACATCTGATGTCTTCTTCTATCATTCTCTACTTTATGACTATTTCAAATAGGTAAATAGGTGAGCTAGCCAGCGAGCTCTCAGAACTCACTTGTCTGTACCCCAGTGCTGGGGTTACAAGCGTGTGCAACCACGCCCAACTATTTATATGAGTGCTGGGGACTTAAACTCGGTTCTCATGCTTTCAGAGCAAGCAAGCACTCTTACTTACTGAGCCATCTCTCTAAACTATCTCCCCCAAATGGGTTTTCTTTTTTACATCAGTAGATGTAAATACAAAATTCTAGGAGTTTATTGATTTTCTCCAGTAAATTTTCTATATCTGAAATAGCACCTATAGAGTCACTGTGTGAATTTACAATGGTATATAGTTGTTCTCTGTGAGTCAGAGGAAGTATAAAGATCCTCACCCATGAATCTAGACTTTGATGACAGCCTTAACCTTTGAAATACTCCCTGGGTGGTATACTGTCTAATTATTTTAGGAGGGAAGGGGCAGTACCATATGTTTATACTTCTATCTTCCTATTGGATAACTCTCATTCCACTTACAGATAACTTAAGGTGCTCTTTTTAAAAAAGTATTAGTTCTTTGATAATTCCATACATGCTCTGATCATATTTGCCCTCACTCTTCAACTTAGGGAGTCTTAAGTGTGACTAATCTAGACATTAGTTCAAGAATTAACATAGCAGCTGCAGGCGACCTCAAGCACATACTGAAAGTCAGTGAGATACCCATATGTACATCACGGAAAGCTGGGGCTTGCAATTGAGTTTGATGAACTATTGCATAATAGTTTTGTTATTGCCTAAGACTTGTCTTCCTAAAATAAACCTCAGTGGTTTATCGCCTTTGACATACCCTGTGATCATGAATGACATTATCTCTTGATATCTGGACGTTTGTTTCTGTTCAGGCATAGATTTACAGGAATGTACTGATCTAAGCAGAAAAAACTTCAGTGCTTCTATTTCATTAAAATAATACAGTGACGTATAAAAGAAGGGGAGACTTCATGTGTGTATGCCTTTGTTGGTGTGGCATCTTTCTTCAGAGGTACTGTATCCTATCTTGTCTTGTGTCTCTGAACTGACCATGGGAATGGATTGTGACTTGAGCCATTAGCACCAGTCTGAGAGCTTCTAACCAGCAGGTGCATAGAGTTGTTGGTTGACTTATTTCATGTGCATATTTTGTTTGATGGTTGCGTGAATCAAGTCTTACCCTAGAGCCATCTAGAACTGTTTTAGTTCTGAGGACCTCAAGGTCTCATTCCTCTGTAATGATCTTAAGGTATAATTTATCAAAATGACACACTGATTGGAGCTTTTGCATTTCTTAGGAGCTGGGAATCATCCTATTTGCTCATTTAGTTGAATGAATAGATAACCGGTTACGTGAAACCAAGCTGGTCTACGAGAAATTGAATGAAGGGGCCAGAAGTTCTTAGATGTGATACAAACCAAATAGTACAAGGGAAATTCTTAGATCAATTAAATTTAGTGGGGTTTATTTTAACAAAAGCAACCAAATGTGATTTAAGGTTCAGGTAGCTCCCCAAACAAGGACTGAGACCCCTGGTTAAAAATTAGATTTGACAGCATTTCTAGCCACTGGCCTGTGGGCTGTACCATGAGTGGCAAGTATTAAAGATAACCAGAAATGGTAGGAGGTCTGAGTGGTGGGCGGTTTCCCTTCCCCACTTAACTTTGCTACTATACCTTCACTAGGGCAGCATTCCTTTCTTATGGGGGGGTCTTATTTGTTTTTTTTTACATTTTAAAATTAATTAAATGTAAATGGTCCATTTTACTATTATTCCAGCTCCCCAGTTATTATCCCATCAAACTTGGAATTACTGTCAAATTCTCGTGCCTTAAGTTTTCAGTGATGTTCTAGGATTGTATGTACTGACAGTGGCCACATTACTGCCTTGCCAGAGATCCCCAATTCCATCTTCTGTCTCTAAACACAACTCCGTGTGAGAATCAGGAAACCATTTTTTTCTGAGAACAACATGACTCATCTATCCTTGTAGACACTTTGTCCTCACCTTAGAAGCTATTCTTGAAATTTCTACATTCCATCAAATTCCATTTCAGACTATAATTTTTAAAATAATTTTATTTTTATGGAAAAAAGTTATTTTCATACAATATATTCTGATACTGTTTCTCCTCCCTCATCTCCTCCCAGATCCTCCCCACTTCCTCATCCTTCCAACTCCACTCCTTTTTTCTCACCTAAGAAAACAAGCTGGTTGTCATGGCACAGGCCAGTAGGATTTTCAGAAGGAGGCGGAGGCAAAAGAATTATGAGTTCAAGGCCAGCTTTGCTACACATTTGTGGGCTGGAGAGATGGCTTAGTGGCTGAGGGCACTGACTGCTGTTCCAGAGGGCCCAGGTTCAATTCCCAGCACCCACATGGCAGCTCACAACTATCTGTAATTCACACATATGGTATACGGACATATATACAGACAAAATACCAGTGCATAATATATACATAAAAATAAATAAATAAATAAAATTTAAAGAATATTTTTAAAACGAGCAAATAAAAATGCAGACAAACAAGGATATAACAAAACAACTAGCAAGAAAAAACTAAGAAGAGTATGAGAAATGCATATACATAGAGACATATATACACACAGACACACACACTCCCATACAAAATATCTATAAAAACTCAAAATCAGAAAACTGTAATAGACAAGCAAAAGACCAGTTAAGGGAAAACAACAACAACAACAAAAATACCAATACCAAAATAAAACAATATGAGACAATCTCCAAAACTACCTTTGAGTTCATTTGTGTTGTCCATCTACTGCTGGGCATGGGCGTTCTCGGAAGCATAGTTTGTATACCCAGTGAAATTCCCTTGGAAAAACCATTTTTTTCCTTTGCAAGCAGCTGTTAATTGGAGAGAGCTTCTTGGTTGGAGATGGGAGCCTGTGTTGACTTCCCATCTCAGTGCTGAGACCCCATTCGTCGGACCTGTGCAGGCCGTATGCATGCTGCTGCAGTCTCTGAGTGCATATGTGCATCAGTCCTGTGGTGTCTGGAAGACACTTGTAAGATACTGTCTCCTTGATATCGTCTCTGTCTCTGTCTCTCTGTCTCTCTCTCTGTCTCTGTCTCTGTCTCTCTCTCTCTCTCCCTGCCTGCCTATGGATTGGTATATAAGCTCTTAGCCTCATGTCTGCCTGTCACCATGCTTCCTGCCATGGTTATAATGGACTAAATCTCCAAAACTGTAATTAAATGCCTTCTTCTACAAGAATTGCTTTTAGTCATGGTGTCTCTTCACAGAAATAGAAGAGTAACTAAGAAAAGCTCCTAGGTTCCATTACCAGCACAGCCAAAAAAATTATTTGAGGAGAAAAAAACACAGATCTAATTTAAAGCAGATGCTTTTTTTAAAAGAAAAAAAAACCCTGATCCAAATATTCATAATACATTTTCAATAAAAAGAGGCTTAAATCCAAAGAATGTTATTTCCCGTTGTTAAGAGAGTGGTAATCTGAAACCCCTTGAAGCGCTAAAATTTTATGCATTGAAGAAATAGCTCCTATAAAGCTACTCTTGGTCCAATGTTAGCTTTGCAAAGTAGCAACCCACATCTTTGGATCTTCTAACCTGGGAAGTGGGCTGCAAGTTTCACCTAGCTGCACTTGCTTCCTGGAAGCACACCTCTCCCTGTGCATCAATGTCTGCCTGGCACTCCATTTCAACTCCCTGCTATGGGACAAGCCATTGGTACCCATGGCCCGAAGAACCAACAAAGCCCTTCAGATGGGCTCTGCAAGGACTCCCTTTGTGGAGCAAGCAGATCTCTTTAGATAACATGAGGATACAAGAGAGGCAGGAGAAATGCCTTTCAAGTGGACTCATTAACTGTGCATTCACATGATCCTACATGCCCCCAAGTTTCAATACATGCTAAAAGACACTCAATTCCAAAGAGTCACCTTATTTACTGCTGGTCTCCTTCACATTGTTGTCATCCCTGTCACATTAATGTTATGTCTTTCCAACTGGTGAAATTCTTTGCAAACCCTACTTAGAGCTCTTTTAAAAGTCCTGGTGATGACGTTCCCACCAAACTCATCCTTGACAGGAATGTTTGATGCTTGCTCTGTCCACCACAGAGACCTTACATGATATGTGCATACCATGGAACACTGGTTTATAAGCATCTGAGGACAGGGACTTCTCAAGTAACTCAAGCAGGTCTAGTCAAAGTTTATCTTCTTGACAAATCTATGTAATCAGCATGTGCGTACATTTTATCAGTTCATTGTGTGCCTTTCTTTTTCTTTTCTTTTCTTTTTCTTTTCTTTTTTATTTATTTAATTTTTTAATTTGTTTTTTGTTTTTTGTTTTTTGAGACAGGGTTTCTCCGTGTAGTTTTGGTTCCTGTCTTGGATCTCGCTCTGTAGACCAGGCTGGCCTGGCCTTGAACTCACAGAGATCCACCTGGCTCTGCCTCCCGAGTGCTGGGATTAAAACCGTGCGCCACCACCACCCTGGCTCAATGTGTGCCTTTCATTATGACACATCCCCTTGCTTGGCACTCTGCTGGCTCTTCTGTGTAATCTAGTAGAGGCGACGGATTGAACCTATTTATTGTTTATACTGCACCATAGCTACAGGCTGCTGAGCAGTTCTGAGAAATTATAAGCCAAATGGTGTGAATACAAGATTTTGAGAAAACGGTGTTTAAGAACTCATAGAAATTAATAACCACTGAACTAAAGAATCTCATAGACCGTCTGTTTATGGAATAAGAATGCTTGTGATGTACCCTGGCTGGTAGTATTCAGGCACTCATCTCGTCAGTTTTAAGATTTAGATTATTCAGTATTCACTGTTCTTGTAATGGTGTTTGTAGACACAGCAACACCTCACAGCTCCATCCTTGACTTTCTGGCAGGCCTGTGGCCTCTTCACTACTTAACACCCAAACTGGGAGGTGGGTTGAGGCAAGGACAAGAGATAGGTTTCTGCAAGTGTAGAAAGCAGTGAGGAGAGCTGCAACATTAGCAGCTCCAGTGACAGCCGTGTGGGAGGGAAAGTTGAAATGACCAATCCAAATAATGGTCAGGATTAGTGAATATCAGTAATCCATGACTCTGTAGTCTCCTGTGGTTACCGGAAATTTAACATTGTGTAACACTTAAATCATTTATTTATTCTATCTAAAAGAACAGGGTCAAATTAATAAAGACAGTGAGCACTAGGAATTGTGCTAAGACACTCTTATCTGGGCCGGGGAAGAATTTGATTGGCAGGAAGTAGGAGATTTTCATCTTTCTAGACCCTGGTTCATGAATAGATATTATAGGTAATCAGAGGGAGAGTGTGTGCTGTCTACCCCACGCACACCACTGTTCCCGTGGGAGGGCATGCTGAGGTCTCTGTGCAATTTCACTGTGTGTGGAGGGAGTGGGTCAGTTAGGTGTGCGAGGTTTGAAGGCCTTTCTGGGGACTGTCCCATCCTACCCTCCTCTTCCCCACCCTGAGATGAGATCTTTCGGTCTGTATTGGTGTGGGTGGTGTGGTGGTTATTAGAAGAAGGTTATTACTCCTTTCCCATCCCATTGTTCTACTGTTTCCTGTGGGGCATACACATCCTAACCCTGCAGCTTCCCTGGTGACATTTGTCTTCTCTATCTGGCCCCACCTGCATTCACCCTTTCATACTTGTGTGCCCAGATTGAGACAGAAAGTGGACACGCCGAGAACAGAGTGCTACTGTTTCCAATACTGTTTTTCCCTAGAAAGGAGAAGCGCGTCGACAAGAACATTCTCCTGTTTGTCTCACTTTTGCTCATAGTTGAATAACAAAATTCTGTTCCTTCTCCCTTGATGCAGCAAGAGAAAAAGCACCCTGGGAGCTTTTCCAGAAAGTGTTGGTGGCCGGAAGAGAGACAACTAGGGTTAGTGCTGGAAATGGAGGAGGGTTACCGGACAACAGTATTTCCTGGTAACTTTCTGCCAAAATGGAAAGGATCGACAACCTGGCTCTTGAACGAAGCACTTATGCCATCCATAGCCTGGTGCTACAGGGTTACTTAGGCCTTTTAGGGCTTTTTATGCTGTTAGCCTTTGTACACCCAGAAAAAAAAAATAGAGAAGCTAAGGAATATACACACACATAAGCAGTTATTCCTTACGATAGCACCCTTTCAGCAGAATCATATCTGGAGAAGTTGATTAACTGGTCCAAAGTCACAGCCAATGCAGAGATGTCGGGCATATTTTGAATGTATTTTCTCTATCCCATGTGTTATCCACATGCTATCCATGTGCCCCTGCTTTGGGCTCTCTTTGCTTTTATCTCCCCACCCCAAGAACCCAAGGGCAAGAATGTTTCTAGTAAGAGGAGAAGAGTTCTGTTTTCTTATGTGTTACTGGCTCTCCAGAATTAGAGGAGAATTCTAACAAGTGGCATGGATCAGAGGCAAGCCAGAGAGCTGCCTGCCTGAGACCCACTTCCAGACAGGAGTCACAGTGAGCAGCTGGGCTGCCAGTCTCTGTGTGGCCAGTGGGCTGGGGGGTGCTTGTCCCATGGACAGTGAAGCAGAGGCAAGGCCGAACCTTGTGCTTCCAAGTCTCTCCCTCAAGGCCTTCTGCCCCAGCTTCTGCCAACATTCAATGGGTCAAGGTCAGTTAAGGCAGAAAGCCAAATTCAGAGAGCTAATATTGGAGAGCTGACCCCACGGCCAGCTCAGTTGTGACTCAGAGGGAGAGCTAAGGGACAGGTGCTTAAAGAGTCCAAGTCTCAGAACTATCTGGCAAATGGCCTTAGTCCCCTGCAGGTGGTGGGTGAAGCCTCTGACTTTGATAGGACAGAATCCCAGCAGACCCACTTGGAGAGGTCCTGTGGCTTGCAGCCATGAGACAATATTTATAAAGATTGCAAGTCAGCTGGCAATGGGTCTTCCTGAACCTGGAATACCAGAGTCAGGCCTGGGACCCTGCCACCACTCTGCCCCTGTGGAAGGGACACATAGCAGGCTGCAAGGTATGGAGAGTCCCAGAGGCAGGAAGGGAAGGGCTCAGGGAGAGCACGGTGTCTCCAGTTGGGGTAGAGGCTCTGGCCTTCTGCTCTGCCAGAATGCAAACCCAGAGCACAGCTGAGATCACACAAGATGGAAGATGCCATCTCCAATCCCACCAAGGCCTATGCATAGGTCGGGGGCAACCCAGGCTCCAGCCTAAGCCAGGGGGACAGTGGTCCTGGATGCTAGTCCTGCCCAACTGGGCTGTGCCCTCTCTGTTCTTAAAGGGAAATAGAGAGATGGGGGAATGGTAAACATCCCTGCCTTTTATCAATTGGAGACCAATTCATTATCTTCTAATTGCTGCCACCGCGCGCGCGCGCGCACACACACACACACACACACACAGTGTAAACCCCTTTCTTCATGAAGCTATGCCAAAGTCTAAATTACTAACGATCCCTGGTTTGCTTTCTCTTTATGCTCTGAGACTAGGTGATCCACTCAAAAAGGACTTCTTGGGAACCATTCATGTGCAAGGTCATTACAGACATGCCTGTTTATAAAGCTAAAGGAGACTCCAGGACTCAGAGCATGTGCTGCAAGGGCATGACATTGGCATCAGCTGATTTTAAATCCTAACTCTAGCTCTCTGTTTTTCCTGGGCAGTTTTCATCTGTAAAATGAAAATGTCAATGATGGCTGCATTATGAGGTGGACAGACTGATTGAATGGCATTCTTAGGTATAGCAACCGGTATAGAGCAATTACATGAGCTGTAATGAAAGCCAAGGGAAGCAGCAAAGTAGCTCAACAGGAGAGGAGGTCTTGTGTGCTGTGGATGCAGCTTGGTGGCTGAGTGCTTCTCTGACACATGCAAGGCCCTGAGTTCCATCCCCAACACACCCCCTGCCTCCAAATAAAAGCTTTTGGGGGAGCAGTGTTGCACAGATGTATTTCCAGCACTTTGGAGGGCAAGGCAGCAGGATGCCAAATTTGAGGTCACCCTGGTCCACATGGCAAGAGTCTATCTAAAAAAACAAAACAACAACAAAATAAAACCAAAGAAAGGGGGTCATGGAAACTGCTGCTTCATTGCAAAGCAGCACTGTGACCTGCAGAGTGGCAAGCAAGAGACATTGTGCAGGACAGCAGCAGCAGGAGACACAGCTTACAGAAAAGGCCTTGGGTCATGGCCTTGAAAGGAGAAGGGGTGGGGTGGCACTCAGGCCACCAGAACAGCACCGGCTTGGGAAGAGCGCCACAGCGACAGTCTGCTCTGGCAGGAACCATCCTGCTGTGCTAGAAGAATGGAGGCTCGGAGTCCAGGATCTGGGGTACAGTCTTGGATGGCTCCAGTATCTTCCCAGCCCGCCAAACCTTTAAAGCTTCTTTCAGGAGCATAGGCTGTTGGTCACCTTGGCATCTTTCTCGAGACATCCCCCAAAGTCCTGCACCTAGGAGACCTTGGTTACAGCTCCTGAGCTGTGACAGCCCCTTCTCTGGCCTGTTTGCTGCATCTGAGGCTTTAGCTGAGCTGTCTGTCCAAAGAGCAACAACATCCAGAGACCTGTTTAAAAGCGTGTCTAGCCACCACTTGGACATAATCCTGCTCCTTTGGGTCTTAGTCAATCTTGTTGATGCTCCGTGTCCAGTTTTGAACTGGAGGAGAGAGTTGAAAGACATCAACAGGGGCAGGATGGACACAGAGGCAATCAAAGCTGCAGGCGATTTCATTTGATGTCGGTTGCTATGACAAAACATGCACCCAAATGAACTGGCTCACACTTCCACGACACAGTTCACCACTGAGGATGCTGATTCAGGGGCTCAAGGAGGAGTCTGGAGGCAAAAACTGAAGCCAAGACCACAGAGAATAAAATACTGCTTACTCTCTTGCTTTTCATAGATTGCTCAGCTTGCCATCTTATACAATCCAGGACCACTTGCCCATGGGTAGTACTGCAAAAAATACCCCACAATCTTGCCTACGTGATAGATGGAGTTTCTCAACTGATGTTCCCTCTTCCTGAGTGACTTTAGTTTGTCTCAGGCTTGCAAAAACCAGCACAATTTCTCTGTTTCAAAAGGAAATGGCCTAGGGAGGAGGCTGAGAACAATGCAGGATTCTTTCTATACAGAGGACAAAAGCATTTTCCTTCTTTTGAAGACTAGAGGAAAATGCAGGTGAATCATGGGCTGGGGATGGACACAGTAAACCCTCATTCTCCCATCTTCCTTGGGCATCTGCCTTAAGGGGTTGTATGCAAACCCCCAGTGCTGACTTCAAGCTCACTGAGACTAGATTGGCATACCCTTGATCCATAAGGACAACCTTCAATTTGCTCTACTGTGTAGTCTAACACATTTGCCAGGTTCAAATGAGTTGTATGCATCTTGTCTCAGACTGGGAAGCACTGTCCTGGGGCTGGAGAATGTATGTTTATGTTGTTATCACTATCTCTGAGTGTGTCCACAGTATGGGAACAGAAGGGGAAGACAATGGGGCTTTGCACAGAGACTCATGAGAGCAATTGCCTGCTGCCTGGTGGCCTGGAGAAGAAAAGATTACAGAAGAGGAAAAGGAGAAATTTGAGCCAAAATTTCTACCTGTTACTCTATTCCCTTCCAGACTCACAATCTCAATGTGTTCCTATAAGGTAGAGAGATGGTAGCTGGGCCCAGAAGCTAGTTCTGAACCACTGCTGAGTCCTAGGCACAGTAAGCACTTCCTAAATGTGTGTTGGATGAATGGGTTGTCTGAGAATTTGTCTGGAAGTGGTTCTTAGGAATTTCTGTCCTTACCATCTGCTTGTTCAGGACAGAAGAGGCTATATTGCCACTTTCTAATAAGAGCACCCACTGCCCTCACTTTAACTGTGTTGAGCCTCTGGCTTCTAGGCAACTCTCAAGAGGCTCATCTCAGAGGACAAGCAGGCATACACCAAACCGAAGGTGTGGGGTGAAGAGCTTAATGGCTTCTTAAAGAATTCTTGGGCCCACCATGAGAGCCCTACTGGCCTATCATTGGGGAAAACAGACCAGGCTCTGGTCCTTAACCACATAACCCCATAACCATAGCACCAATAATCAGACAAATCAGTGAAGCCGCATCACACTACCATGGCATCCCATCAACAGCTAGAGAGCTGAGCATTGTCAGTCTCAATTGACTCAAGAAAGAAACAGACTCAACGAAGCCAGGCCAGACAGTCCAGATTCTTCAGAGCCTTGACTCTGGTGTCTATCTTGCTTTTGCTTCAGGCTAGACAAACAACTGACATGGGATATAGGTCCCATGGGGGACATAGTCCCCCAGGCAGGGTACCTGGGTCACCACACGGGAAACAGCTGAGTATATGTCAAAGCTCTGAGTTCCCTGCCTTGCTGAGGCAGACCATCAGAAAATGGGATTGAGAATGAAGCCCTAGGAACCCTTTCTCTGATAAAGTTAGAGTGTGGGATATTCCCTATGGTGTCCTAGAGCTTAGGTTATACCTCTGACGCAGTTGGGAACCATTGCAACTTTATTCCAAGGGACTATGATTGTTTGAAAAAGAACAGCCCCTATAGGCTCAAATGCTTGAATACTTGCTCTCCAGTTAGTGGAACTGTTTGGGAAGGATTAAGATGTGTAGCCTTGCTGGAGGAAGTGTGCACTGGGGCAGGCTTTGAGATTTCAAAAGACTCACATCGTTTGGACTCCTCTCTTTTTCTCTCTCATTGCCTCATGGTTGTGTCTCAAGAGGTGAGCTCTCACCTTCTTCTACAACATCATGCTTGCTGCTCTGCTCCCCTCCATGATGGTCATGGACTCTAGCTCTCTAAAACTGTGAATCCCAAATTTAACACATTCTTTTATAAATTGTGTTGGTTTGCTTATCACAGCATAAAAAGTCAACTAAGACAGAAATTGGTACCAGGAGTAGGGTGTTGCTAACCTTGCTCTGTTGGAATGTGGAAGACTTTGGGACTTTGATCTAGAAAACTGGTTGAACACTGTTAGCAGGACTTAATGGGCCATCCTAGTAGGAGCTTGGAAGAGAATAGTGCTGAGAGCAGTGTAGACAATGGAGGCCAAGCTTAAGAGGCTTCAAAAGGGAACAATATTAACATCTAGGATAGGAACTATTCTTGTGATATTTTGGGAAAGACTGTGGCTGCCTTTTGTCTATGTCCTAAGAATCTGCCTGGGGTGAAATGGGAAAGTAATAAACTAATTTCTTTGGTAGAAGAGATTTCAAAATGCCTAATGTTGACTTTGTCCTGTAGTTATTAGTAATCACTCCTTGTGAAGATGTACAATAAAAAGAGCAAGTGGGGGAGGGAAGCACACACAAAATGTACAGTTTGGAATAAAAAGGAGATGCTGTGAGCCACCACCAGGAGAAGCAAGATCTAAGAGAACAAGTAATGCCACAAAGTCATGTGGTAACACATAGATTAACAGAAATGGGCTGAGTTAAGATGTATGATCTAGCTAGCAAGAAGCCTGAGCCATAGGCCATACAGTTTGTAACTAATATAAGTCTTGGTGTGTTTACTTTATAAGAGACTGCAGGACCATAGATGGGAGAGATTCATCTGGAGAAACCTCGCCTACAGGTTCTGCTTTCTCAAAGGTTTCTAAATACCTTTCTAATTTTCTTTCCCATTTCTAAATACCATTAATATATGGATGTGGGAGTTATGCCACAGTACAAGGTGTCTACACTTACTACAAACAGGAGCACCAAAAGACAAGGTCCTAAAGCAGCTTCGGGAGCTTTAATCTTGCATCTGGCCTGGTCTGATTTCACTAAACAATGAAAGGCAAGGCGGCCTCGAACCTTGCACACTGAGCCTCTGTCTCAGTTGTCTACAGCTAGTGAGCAATCACAGGGCCACACATAAGTCTAAGACAGTGGCTTTTCCTAGAAGTCACCACTAACATTTCTCAGGTGTCAGTCTGGAGTTTGTTCATTGGAAACCATGGTCTAAGCAGCCCCTGGAGGAGACCGAAGCCAGCCAAGAGTTCTTAGAGTCCTTCTTCTGTCTGGGGCCCCAGGTTGAGGCTGGGACTCTCTGTAAAATGCAGAGGCAGACAGACAACAAGATCAGGATCCTGCTCTGAAGGAGTGTGTGGACAAAGCAGTTGTTGGACAAAATACCAGTGTCAACCATATTTACCTTCCCAGGCCTGTCTTGAACAAGTGACAGTGGACCCAGAAGGTGTCTAGCAGCCAAGGTGAGGCAGGCAAGCATAGGAGATAGTTCCTTGGGACTTCATTTGGTTTGGGGTTTTACACACACACACACACACACACACACACACACACACAC
>CABHPH010145978.1:0-39279 GCA_902168325.1 Peromyscus nudipes | reverse complement strand
ATATATATATATATATATATATATATATATATATATATATATATATGAAAATACTCATTTACCTCTTAATAATTTCTTCTCTTTCCAAAGATCTGTCTAGTGCCAAGTGTGAGTCCTTTGGTTCTGGAGCAGTAATACTATGTACAAAGCAAGAATGTGAAGACCATGTAAAGTCATCATAGATATTACTTACATGGTTGTGTAAGGTATCTTCAGACTTGTGCTAAGGTATCTTTTTTTAAAAAAAAAAATTATTCTTTGAGAATTTCACATAATGTATTTGATCACATCTACCCTTTACCCCCCTCCCTAAATCTTCCCAAGTCTACTGCCTACTCTCCAAAAAATTTATGTCCTTTTTTTTTTCCTTTGTGATAACCCACCAAGTCCAGTTTGTGCTCCCATTTACTCCTGGGTATGTGGTCATCCACTGAAGCATGATCTACCTACCAGGGGCCACACCCTTCTGACTCTCCTTTCTCCAGAAACCATCAATTGTCAATGGTTCCTCAGGTATGGGGGGCTTATGAGCTCCACACCTATCCATGTTAGAATATTAACTGGATTGATCTTCTATAAGTCTTGTGTAAGCAAACACAGCTCTTGTGCATTTCTGATCACAGCAGCCCTGTCATGTCCAGAAGACACTTTTCACTCTGGTCCTCCTCTACCTCTGGCTCTTAGAATATTTTTGCCTCTTCTTCCACAGCGGCCCCTGAACCTTGTGTGGGGAGGTGCATGTTATAGGTGTCCTAGTTGTAGCTAGGCACTCCACTGACACATTTTTTATACTTTGATTGTACATTACCCACCATCCACATCAAAAGAAACTTATATGATGAGAGCTGCACTAATCTGTGAGTGTAGAGACACGTATGTAGAGGGCAGTTTGTTACTATGTTGAGTTAGCAAAATAAGAATAGTAGGTTCATCCTTGGTAGGCCCACCTCTTAAAGATTCTACCCCATCATAATATCACCATATGGAGAAACAAGCTTCCCTGATGTGAACCCACGAAGGATGAACCACATCCAAATCATAGCAGAATCTATTTATGGATGACATGTGAATTATTTGAATTTTTCTCTAGAAATAGCTTTGAGTGTGCAGCATTATTGGTTAAGAAATAGCTGAGGGAGTCTATCATTCTAGGCACTTATTTTAAGTATACCCAGAATTCTATCTTGTTAATCTTTGGACATCAAAAGGAAATGGCCACTTCCATAGTGATGTACAGCACCCTCTGCAGGCAAAAAGAATAGAATGATCCATAAGGGAAACATCTTTAAAGGGAATTTGTGCATGAATTTCTTTATTGTTGTATTGTTTGCTGTCCTTTGACAGAAAACAATCATTTTTGATGAGAGAAAAGCAGTGACATGAAAGGAGCATTGTGCATCTCTTGATCATCTCTATTTTGTAGTCACAGACCCTATGAATTGTTCCTTTCCTCCACAATTAGCAGATACAAAAGTTTGAGGTCAGTTTCTGGGGTTTGTGAACCTTCAAGTCTCTGGATGCACAGTCAAGCCAAGGTCAAGCATTTCTGCCCTAAAGGACTTCAGGCCTGACCAAAGCAAATTCATAGTCCTCACTGACAATGGCCAACATTTAACAGTCTTATATTTTTTGGGGACTCAACATGTAGTTAAAGGTACATAATGTTGCAAAGGCGAGAGTCAATTAATGGGATGATTTCTCCTAAGAAAGTCAACTGCAGGCAGAAACCACATAGTGTTCATGAATTTGAAAAAATAATGAAATCTTATGAGAACCATTTGGCAACAGATGCATTTGTATTTACAAAACAATATGAATAGACCTAATAGATTGTATTTAATAAACATTTGCTCATTATAACTCCCACACTGATAAGAAATTCCATAACATAGGAATATTGTTATCTAAAGACAACTAGTGAAATTTTGTTACACAAGAACCAGGTGATGCTTTCAGCAACGGTCCTTGCTTACAGTTTAATCATATTCACCCAAGATCTGAAGAGATATAGTTAGGACTAAAGAAAAGAAAATTCTGAGAGTGTGGGGTGTAACTTCCTGTGAAGCATTCTATTCTCATACACCCTGTGACCTTATAGAAATGGGAACCATGAAAATATTTTCTAGCTTGGGGGTTAATCTATAGTTCACTTTCTCCAATGTGTTCCACCAAAGACCAGATGGGATTCTAAAATGAACTAGGCTCTCACTACAAAGCACCCTTGTAGCCTGAGGCATGAAGAGGTATTACAAATATGTGTGCTATGTGGAGGTCCCAGCAGGATTTCCACAGAGAGCCTGTCTAAAGATGCATGTCCACTCTGGGAAGCACACCACTTTGAACTTCTCAGTTCACTCTGAGCACTGACCTTGCAGCATGGGCAAAGAGGCCAATTCAAACCATGTGTACAGAATAAGGTCAGGGCAGACCCAGTACTCCCACCCCACTGCCTGGTCATGGTCCCAGCTTCAGACACTTCACAGCATCCTTGCTTGCGGGACACACTCTCTAAACGCACTAACAGCATCATAGCAAAAGCACACATCTCACAACAAGCAAGCATGAGTAGTTTGGGCATCATTTGTCCCTGGATTGAGTTGTAGCACTACCAGAACTCTACCAGAACATCTCCACTGCATGACTTTAGGCAAATTACTGAGACTGGGCCTTCAGGGCCCTCACACCTATAAAGGGATGCTTACACCTAAGTTGTAGGATACTACAAATGCTAATTAAGATAACAAAACATACAGGGAAGCAGTCTAGTGCCAACATCAAGCTCTGTCAGCCTCAGTTTCTTTGCCTATTAAACGTCAACAATATTTTCCTAGTGAGATCCTCATGAGCATCCAGCAAAGGGCAGCAGAAAATATTGAGCAGAACACTGCAGTAAAGTGGAGACTCAAAAACAGCAGCGCAATTTCCCTTCCGTTTTTTCCTACACACAGCGCACAGGAAAAGCTATTTTTTTTTCTTACTGTCTCGTGGCCAAATTAAGAATGTTGAGTGTTCTTGGGCCAGTGAGTAAGGGCACATGTCACCAAAGTCCGACTACCTGAGCTCAGTCCCCAGAATCCACGTGGATAAAGGAGAGAACTGACTCCGGGAAGTTGTTCTCTGCCCTCTGCATGCGTGTTGTGGCATGGGGGAGCAGATGCACCAGCACAAAACGAGCAATGAAACAAACAAATAAATAAATGGAAAAGAAACCTACAACAGAAATTTAATGTTCTCAAAACTATCTTTTTACATGCCCTGAACAATTTTTTTTGCACAATGTCTACATTCTCTAAAAAGTGCTAGCATGTGTTGAATACACACATTTTCTAGGACTACAAAGCAGAGGCAGAGTTATACAGATTCTGTGAAACCTAAAGAAAACACACCAGGAGAGTATCAGTTTGGGATTAATTATGTGTCATGGAAAAATTTGACAATCTTAGCCAATACATATCTGGGTACTTCTTCAAAACCTCATCTCAACTAGTGTTTTTTTTTTTTAAACAACAAAAAAAAACCCTTTGGCCATCAAATGAAAGATTTATGTAATATTTTCATAATAGTGATTTTCATCCTGTAGCCAGGTTACCTTAAGGAAGAGAAAACCCAGTTGTGCAGTCTACCATGAAAATAATTCCAGGAGCAACCAGACCTCGGTATTTGGAGAATTCTGCTCTCAATTCATTTCCTCTAATTCACTTGATTTCCCCAGCTCTCAATTGCCAGTGCATGTGTCTCAAAAAAGGCTATTGTGCCACCAAACTTAAAATTAGGTGCTGGACATGTGCCTTCCAGATGCCCAACAGAAAAGTGGTTAGGATTGCAAGAAGATTTATTTTCACTTGACATGGGTTAATGTTTTGTCTGCATGGATATATGTGCACCACGTGAGTGCGTAGCGCCCTCAGAGGCCAGAAGAGGGCATTGGATACCCTGAAACTGCAGTTACAGATGGTTGTAAGCGACCATGTGTCTGCTGGGAACTGAATCGGATCCACTGCAGGACGAGTAATAAGTGCTCTTAACAGCTGAGCCGTTTCTCCAGCCCCACTTACAGTTTTTAATGACCATCTATCCTTGTGCTAGTTCCACGGAGAAAACAGTAGGTTTTCAGTGCTAACTCACTTCCATCTACATGAGACTGCACATGCGCACACAGTCACTGAAAAGCGGAGTTGCCAATCTCTGTTGTTACTCTGGTGTTACTCTTGGGTTTGAGCACCGGCGAAGCACTGACAACTGCAGCTGCTGTGTCAGGTATCACATAAGGAACACGGGTAACAACTGCCGACTTAAAGTCCATTGCAACCTGTTCTTTGTAGAAACAATGACATGGTGATATTACCAAGGGGCTCAGTGCTGTCATGGTATCCATGTCAGGAGCAAACCAAGGTGAATTTGTCCCAGGGAACACCAGGAAAATAAGGTAAGTTTCAGTGCACAAACCTTCAGACTCAGTTGCTAAAAGTCAGTATTTTTGAAGGGAGTAAAGGCTTTTCTCTAACAGAAGTCCTGTGTATACATGAGCCTACTAGTATTTCTTTACATGGAAAAAACTATTTCTTGCAAACAACTAAATAAACAAAAAGAGCTGTACAAACAGAATAGTCTTCATTACAATGTTTAAAATTACATTTACAGAAAACAAACTATAGGAACACACAATCAGATTGATAGTATTATTATGTTGCTTTAAGAGAACTGGGTAAGAGTCCATCAAACTGGGAAGGTAATGCCTCAATGTTCCCTGAGAAAAACAATGATCAAGGTTTTCCCTTTTAATATTAAATAGTAATTTATGCCTTCCTCTCTTACAATAGCAACATCTATTTATTCTGCACCATTAGGTGCCACTGAAAAGACCATTCAAGGCTCCTTTGTTACTTCTTGGTGACATTTTGGGGCCTTTGGGAATACAAGTTTTTACTTCTTGGTGACATTTTGGGGCCTTTGGAAACACAAGCAACAGTCACTTCTCATGTGTAATCGGTGATGATAATTTACTTTTTAGGATAGAGCATCCAGTCTTAGCAACTTTTCACACAACGTGCATGTGATGTTCATGTCAACATCAGGCAGAGCAAACATGGCTTAGGAGCAGGGCCTAAAGTAACAGATAAATCGCGTCCTGCACGGCGGGTGTAAAATGCTCCATTCTTTGTGTGCATTATTGGCTTAGTGCTGTCTCGCCACTGCCACAGCTCAGGCGTTTTTTTTTGTTTTTTTTTTTTCTTTCCCTTTCTTTTTTCGTATGACTGCCAGCATTTTGATGTCATATGTTTTGCCTTAGTGAGCCATTTGGACCACAGGTGTGCCACTGTGTTTTTGACGGAGTGTTGCTATTCCAGAGTGCTCCATCCAAAACACAGCCCCACACATGTAATCCAAGCCCAAAGATGAGTCAATCATTGCGTTTGCTGTGGTGCGCACGAGAACTTTGGACCAGCTTTACAACCCTACTAACATGTATCCTAGTAAAAGGACAAGCCTGAAATTTTAAAGACTTACTCTCATATGAATTTTTAAGGGAGAATTTCTTTGTGGGCATCCACTCTACCGGAGTTAAATTGTTGTCAGATTGCAAAAGGCTTTTTTTTTTTAAACAAATAATCCCCCTTTCACATGCCTTTTAACACCCTTTAAATAGGAACATTCCAAAATGCCGTTTAAATAGTCTTCGAAGTCAGAACCAAGAACTTTAAAAGAATTTCCTAACAATGAAAATGCTGGTTAAGATTCTAGCAATCCTGATAAACACACAACAAATTTCAGGAACTGCATGCCAAAGGCTTTAGTTTCTTATTGCATGAAGGAAATGCCCGCTTTGAAAAAGCTCACAACAAAGAGAATGGCCCGGTTTGGGAGGTTTAATCTGGGTATTATTTTCAAGGCACACTTTGGAGACGGTCTTTGAGCTCTGCGAGCACTCCATCAGAATTGTAGACTTGCCTTCACCGGTGTTTATTTCTTGAACTGATTGCGGTTACGAGATGATTAGTGGCAAAGATGCTCAGAGGGAGGGAGGGACCAGAAAGACAGGTGTCACAGTCTCTGCACGCTTGTTTAGCGCTTGCGCGGCCAGCTCCACAGTGGCACATTTGGCACGATGTGGGTGGCGGCCTGACTTCAAATACTCAGCTGCTCAGGCTCCCAGGGCATTGACAGACTGTCTCCTCCACTTCAGAATCCTCCGGTGATGAGTCTCCGACCCTTTAAACAGAAAAGTCTGACAACCATATGGTGATTTAAAGAGTGCTATCTAACGACACCAGGGCTTTATGAAGCACATGCGTACGTCACTCCACTTCATGCGGTCAGGATTGTCTGCTGTTCTTGTGAGAAGCCACCTCCCAGTCTGTATCCTTTAACAAAAGCGTAGGCCTTGACTAAATGGAAGGGGGTGGGGAGGATGTGGCTTGTAAAGCATCTATCCCAAACTTCTCAGAGGGGCAAAAAGATCATGTGTAAACAATTAATAATCTTAAAACTTCTTCCCTCCAAAGCAATTACTTTTTATCTCAAAGATGTCGAGGGCTACCACTGCAAAACTGTGACTTTTCTATTGTACCTTCAGTTGGTAGACAGCCACGTCATCAATCTTAACATTTTCTTTTTTTTTTTTTTTTTTTTGGTTTTTTTTTTTTGGTTTTTTCGAGACAGGGTTTCTCTGTGTAGCTTTGTGCCTTTCCTGGAGCTCACTTGGTAGCCCAGGCTGGCCTCGAACTCACAGAGATCCGCCTTGAGAAGTTTTAATTACAAAGTTCTTACAATGTTTGGAGTGAGTCCATGAGTTCCATGCCTTCTGTTTTGGATTAGGGGTTCAAAAACTCAGTACAAATAGATGACCTGGCCAGCAATACATGATGATACTTCGAACAAAATCCTTGTCAGCCAGATAATGCCTCTGCATATGCAGGTGTTCATAACAGCCAATATCAAACATCTCCCAGGACAGAATCATACATTTAACCAAATTGTTTTCCTTTGGGGAAAATAATGAGAGTTTGGTGTAAAATCCTGGATAATGTTTTCATACCAGAAGTTTCCCAATGTCATGAGGAGTTGTTACATTCCAAGAAGCAGAAAGGCAGAAGTCACTGTGCATTAGGCCTCTCCTATTCAAGGCTGGCTTCAAGACTGCCAAAATTGACTGTGCTACTAAGCAAGTACCAGGTTCCCCTCCCATGTGACATCACACAGGGAGGCTCCAGAGAACTGTCTAAAACAGGCTTGCTTCGGTCAAGGCATCTCTGACAAGCTCCTCTGACAGGGAAGCCAGGAAGTGTGTCTGCCTCTACCGCTATGCCCTGGCAGTGGCGCTCACAGGTTTGCTGGAGTTGAGGGAAAGGAGGTGCTCATTAATTTTGATGTTCACAGCACCCTCTGCTACCACAGAATTGGGACTGTGCACCAAAACCAGCGGTGCCCAGGGAACAGCCCAAAGAGGCCTAGATACCCACAAGTGGAATCTGAGAGCATCACAGATGTGCTGAGATGTTGGCTGAGCCCATCTCTCCATCACTCCTGTACCCCCAGGATGCCTGCAGCCCTCTGCAGACTGCAGGGTTGCCTGGCCCAAGCACAACCCAGTCCCTCTACTGGAACCTTCTCTCACACCTGCTACCATGCCTCTCAGCTTCTCCGTAGCAGATTTAAGAATTGGCATGCTGTTGGAAAAGGAGGGAAGTTAAAGGGTTCTGAAAGAAAACAGGAAAGACATTTAGCAGGGTTGACTTTACTCAGACCTAAGAAGCAAATTAAAAACCTGCTTAGATTTTTACCACGTTGTAGTTTCACAACAAATTTACACATGAATGTTGTCACTGTTGGAGGAAATGGGTAAGAATTTGGAAGTGATTTTCCAAGTTAGCAAATGAATGTGACATGTAAGACAATCCCCATGTCTTAAACAGTGTGGCTGGTACACAGTATATTCTAGCAACTTCCAAAGCAACGAAGATGCCAGATGTCCACTGTCTTGTATTTCAGTACCTGGGGCCCTTTTAATTTGTTTTCTTTTACAATGTGATGATGCTGGAGATGCATCCTGTTGTATAAGATCTGTCAAAAGCCACAGACGACAAGTCAGTACACTGCCCACTCTCAGCTCACAGTTAGACTGTGCCTAGTACTGGCCAAGCAAAAATCTGGTATGCTGTTCTCAAAAATTCAAGCAGCCAAACAGGAATGGATTTTCTTTCTTAACTGGAAGGGGGAGGTGGGTGTCAGCCCATGGGTGTATTCCCATGTTTCTCTTCCATCTTAACTAAGGGGAAAGCTTGCAGTCCGTTACTCCAGTATTATATTGGGAATTTTTAAACAAATAACCATTTTCATAACATAAAGTGTGTCCCAATTCACCCCAAGCCCATAAGAGAAATGAAAACTGCTTAGTATAGAGGACAAATGCTACTAGAGAGAGAATCTCTCTCAGTGTGGTGCTGAGAGTAAACACACATTCACATACTGTTTATTATACTTCGGGAATTAAAAAAAGTTTCATGTGGGGAAATTTTTTCTAGCTGTATTTAGAGAGTGATCTGAGATGTGGGAAAGTTGTCTATTGCTTATGTTATTTTTTTCACCCACTTTTGAATTCTTTGAGGCTCCATTTCCCCTGAGTTCAGCAGATTGCCACCCACCTTGGCTCTTCCTGCCTCTGCCCCAACAGAATTTCTTTGTTGTTTTATCTAATCAGATTCAGAGGCCCTGCTAGGGTTGGCCCACTTGGACTTTGCAAGGAGGTTATATTTCTGATTTCCCAGGCTTCAGAAGAACTAAAAATAACTGACTGAAAATCTGAAAGGCAAAGCTGTTCTATCTGCCAGTATCATCAGGAGATGGAGTTGGGCTTAACCAAGAGAGAGGCTCTCTGCTCTGTGCAAACTTGTAGCTCATATCAAGCTAGATATGTGGCTAGAGCTTCAGTGTGTTTCATGCTCATATGCGACATATTTTCCTTACGTTCATCCATTAAAATTATGCATATTAGGGGCTGGGGAGATGGCTCAACCATTGAGAGTTCTTCTTGCTTTTCCAGACAACCAGAGTTCAGTTCCTACCATCCATGTCTGTGTCTCACAACCACCTGTAACTCCAAGAAATCTGACAATCCTCATCTGGCTCTCGAGTACCAGCACCCATGGTAATATACCTTTACACAAACATATACGTGTGCACATAAATACAAACAGATCTTTTTCAAAGTATCCATATTAGCACCTATGCTTCAATGACAATCTTAAATATAAAATTATTCATGGGTCATGTTGACCTTTTTCCTTGTTGAGTCATTAGACTTGGTAGACAAGGTGTTCTCCATATATGAGCTAAGCCCTGACCCCCCAAAAAAACTAGTCTTAAATAACACCAATGGAGTGAATGTCCTCTGTCTGAAGAATCATTATTGCCATTTAGAACCACATTCTACGTTTTAGTCTCAAGTTAATTCTTTTCCTATTTAAGGTAGAACTTAGCAGAGAAACTTGAACAGTGTGTGCCCCTAAGACTCATTATGAAGGATTTGCTAATCAACACGAGCAAAATTCATTTCACAAGCCTCTGGTGGAAGCCTCTCTTCCACCCCTGTGTTCTCTAAAGATGGATTATGCTCATGAAACACGGTGAGGGAACATCTGTCATACATGAAAGATAAAACATATCTGGCTTTTCTTTTTCATGTTTTATTTTTTTGGAGCCATAAAAATGAAAGAGACTAAGTCAGGGAGAAAAGTTAAAAAGGGGGTGGGAGTGGGGTTTGTACTGTTAACTCCACTAGGACATCAGAGAGGATATAGAATTTCAGTTCTGAACAAATATGTGAAACTAGAGATTACGAAAATAAATATTTAGCCATATTCATAGTTATACTTTTGTAAATGTTAAGAGTTTCAGGCTGGATTAAAAGGCACAAACAAACATTGTTGGACCTGCTTTCTCTGTCATGTTGACTATAGTAATCCTGTCTTACAAAACTAAGCAGTAAAAAAGATGGTAGACACTCCAAGATAATATTAAATAGCATCATTATTAATAATAATGAAAGCATTGAAACGTTACATGGAAATTTTAATAAGTCATTGTAAATATGGCATTAATAACCCCCTGTAGGGAGTGAATGGAGTCCTTGGTGAATGTGTATTGTTTGACATGAGTGTAGCCATGTAAAGGACTCCAATGCCTCAGACCCATGGGAGTGGCAAAGCCCAGAGTTGGGAGAGGCTTAGGGGGATGGCAAAGCATTCCTCTCATCCTAGGGAAAATGTTGACATTGTGTGTAGAAAAAGTCCATCACGCCCAGATGTCCATTGCCTGAAGATTACCCCCCTACAGGGTTGGCTACTACTGAGATCAAGCTAAACCTGCCTCTTTGTTCAGTTGTATATAATCCTGCTTCCTTGTTCATCTGTAAGCAATAACCACACCTCCCTGTTCAACTGTATACAATAACCACACTGAGCTTCAACACACACACACACACACACACACACACACACACACACTTAGACATAAATAGCCAACTGGCCACTGTATCCCCATATCTGCACTGTCCCAATCAGCACTTTGGAATAATAAGAGCGACTTGAGTGGGAGAAGAATGAGTGAGACCGTCGTTGCACAGGACAGAAATGAAATCTCCCACGCTGAACCACAAAAGCTTTAGTAGAGATTCCTCACTCTCTGCATGATTTTGTAAACGTTTTTCCAGTTCTGACCATCTTTTAAGCTGCACTGGGACAAGGATGATATCTGAAACAGTCCCAACTGTCCTCCAAGACCCACCAGCACACAGTAAGTACTTGCAAAATACTCACCAATGATGAAAGAATGAATAGGTGAATAGACACAGTAGACGTGGCCTCCTTCCCATGATATTTTTGGTGAGAAACATGAGATAGACCAATGTTTTCTGTGAACGTTGGCCACACACACTTCACTTTCCTCCTTGCTAATACGGCTTTCCAGTGTAAAATTTTGCAAGGATTGAAACAGAAATCCAAAGCCTTTTTCCCCCCCGCAAACTGAATCCCTCTGTTACTGTATAGCCATTCCAGGCAGAATTTTGTTTGAAATGAAGAAAGGCTGAATAGATTAGGGAGGAGCAGGAAATCCCTTTGAAGAAGAGCCTGAGGTACAAAAAGGCCACAAGCCACAAGCATTGACACTTGTTAAAAAACAAAAATGATCAGTATCTCCATTCTCTTTCCTGCTCCAGTAGCTTTCATGTTTCTTTTCATTCCAAAAGCTTCTTTTGCTAAAAGAAAAAAAAATATTTTAAAGCATACAAATTTATCTCAAACCATGTTAGATGTTTAGGGTATCAAAAGCATGAATATTTTTGTAAAAGTATTTTCATAGGTCTAGACTTGCTCACAGAATAGTGTATACATATATATACATGGTAATATGAATATATTATTAATAATAAATTGTTAGTTATAATATATTTAATTTTATATAATATAAATTATATATTATTGTTAATAATATATTCATTGCTGATACATAGATAGCTAATATTTTATTTTATGTAGCTCAAGTCACTTTGAAGTAGAATCTTGCATGCATTGAATATTTTGAATACGTTATCTCCACAATAAACAGAAGATTTCCCCAGACATATTAAACAATGTCACACATTCAAAACCTCTTTCTTTTGCATGCTTGTATGCATCTCTTGTATAAAACATCTATTAACATATGCAGAAGTCTATCAGAGACAAGTGTGAACTAGGGTATCAGAAGAGGAAAAAGGATGTTTCACTGATGAGCACATGGAAGGAATTGATGGGCTATACTGAATGGTGTTGTTGGTTGTTTTTTGCTCTTTTGGGGGACCCACCACTCAGCTCCCAAATAAATCACACATGGAGGCTTATTCTTAATTATAAATGCCTGGTCTTAGCTTGGCTTGTTTCTTGCCAGCTTTCCTTAACTTAAATTATCCCATCTACCTTTTGCCTCTGGACTTTTCCCATTCTCTTACTTCTGTAAATCTTACTTTTACTCCATGGCTAGCTGTGTATCTGAATGACTGGCCCCTGGAGTCCTCCTCCTCCTCTGGCTACTTCTTTTTTCCTCCCAGATTTCTCCTTCTATATATTCTCTCTGTCTGCCAGCCTTGCCTATCCTTTCTCCTGCCTTGCTATTGGCCATTTAGTTCTTTATTAGACCATTAGGTGTTTTAGACAGGCACAGTAACACAGCTTCACAGAGTTAAACAAATTCAACATAAAAAAATAGCACACCTTAAAATAATTCTACAACAGAATAGAGCTATGTAGATCTGCTGGGTGGGTAGAGGATATTTTATACTTGGAATCTTAGACATTTTAGGAGGTGCTTAAGGGCTAACTGGAAGCCAAGGGTGAGATCTGCAGGTATATTCTGGGTTTCTATGCCTGTTTCTCTTTAAAGTTTCTTTATTTGTATGCATTAGTCCTAAATGTTGGTGGAGTACAGTGTGGGGTTTTTGTGCATGTATAAACAAGTCTCCCTGTTCCAACAAAAACACACTTATTTCCAGATGTTTGATAATTCAGGGCTCCATGAAATGGGTCATTTGAAAAATCAATCAGCTGCTTAACAAAACCATAGTACCTCTTCCTCCAGTTAAAATTGAGTTTCACAGGTTACACAAAATACTTTACAATGGATAACAGAAATTTCAGAGTAGTTTTGAGAGTGATTGCTAACTGACAGTGCTGAGGGGTTCCTTAAGCTAAGATGCTCAAATTCAGTTATCCATCTACACCTACACACTGAACATCTCCAACTACTCCTTACATCCAGCAACTCGGTGGATGTAAAACTTGCTGGATTATGTGCTCAGTGGCTATACTATCCATCCATCCATCCATCCATCCATCCATCCAATCATCCATCCATCCATCTATCTATCTACCCATTTATCCAAACTATAAATCTTCAAGTTTTCATCAACTTCTCTCTATACCCCAGCCTACAGGTCACCAAGACCAATACAGTTTCTTCTAGACAAGCTCATGAATTGACTTTTGACTTTTCCCTCTCTTTCTCAATACTCCATTCTTTTAAAACCTTGATACTTCTTGCTGGATCATCAAGGTTACCTCCAACATGGATTTCCTGTCATCATTCCCATCTTCCTAACCAAGCTCAATTCAAGTACAAGAATTCTTAAGCACAAATATATTTTAAAGACTTCTATGTGGAGAATATTACCAAGGCATATGAGGCCTTTCACATTCTACCCTTGGCCTTTTCAACTCCAATATGAACATCTATTGATCCATATAACATTTTTAATTGAAAGAAATATTGTCAAAAGGATAGGAAAATAATTTGTGATGAGATTTATTCTGAGTGGCTCACAGAAATTTTGTTAAGGTTGAGAAACCAAACTGAAAAATAGGTGGTGTGGGGGGACAGGAGGATTATCCAGGGAGATAAAGGAAAACAGCATCAAGGAAAACCAGTCAAAAACAGAGTATGCAACCAAGCTGGGTGAAGACCCTATCGCTACCACTGTAGAACAATGATCCTGAGCTGCAGAGACAGCACTGCTGTGCTCTCCAGACACAGTCTGTGGCCGAGTGTCACCCACCAAGCCATTGCTGTCACCAGAAAGTGCAAACCCTGTGATGCCATAAAGATTATTCCTCTTCAGTGTATTTTTCTTCTTTTTTGCCCCATTAAACTAGCTATAGGTCCACCCCTTGCCTAGGGGTGGAGATTTGGGGTGTAGAAACAAGAGGGAGGCATTCCATCTTCATAGAGAAGCTGGTCGTAGAAAGCAGACTCAGATGCTCAATGGTAATGCTATCATTGCTTCTACTACTCAAGCTATGCAACTTTCTCAAAAAAAATTGCTCATTTTGCCCTCTTTAAATGGAAAGACAGGCTCTATTTGGTAGTAGGTGATGCCTACCCATCTGTGACCTAATGCCATCTCCTCTGTGGAAACACTGATTGGTACCCGGGAGCAGAGCTGGCACCTCTTTTGGTTTTGGGCCATGGCACTCAAATGCAGCACTATTTACATCATTTGTCACATGTCATTCCAAGTGTTTCCCTTATCTTCAGTGAGTTCCTCTTCTAGGGATTATATGCTTCATCTCTGTACCTTCAAAGATCAGCACAGTGCTTGGAGCTAAATATGCCCTCCATTACATTTGGTGAATAATTTGGGTGGCTGTCCTTAGGAAAATACATTGGACTCTGTGGTCCAGACCCCTAAAAACACTGATCTCGATGCTCAGTAGTCAGGGCACATCTTCTTTTACCCAGTGACAGAGACTAATGGTTCATAAGGCAACTGCAAAATGAAGGCGCTCTTGTTGTGAAATTGACCCTCAGCCTCTTAAACAGCACTCCTCCACTCCATTCTCAGTCCTGCATCCATTACAGTATGTTGCTGCAAGATATTTGATCACACTGTGTAAAGCTGTGTCACTGTGATTGGTTTAATAAAAAGCTAAATGGCCAATAGCTAGGCAGGAGGTACAGCAGGGACTTCTGGACAGAGAGAGCTCTGGGAAGAAGAAAGGCAGGGTTGCCAGCCAGACATGGAGGACGCAGGATGGGCAAAATGGAGATAAGGTAATGAGTGCATGGAAGAATGTAAATTAAAAAATATGGGTTAATTTAAGTTATACGAGCTAGTTAGAAGCAAGCCTATGGGCTAGAGAGATGGTTCAGAGGTTAAGAGCACTTGCTGCTCTTCCAGAGGTCCTGAGTTTGATTCCTAGAAACCACATGGTGGCTCAACCACCTAGAATGAGATCTAGTGTCCTCTTCTGGTGTGCAGGCATACATGTAGGCAGAACACTGTATACATAATAAACAAATCTTAAAAAAAAAAAAAAGCCTACGCTAAGGCTGAGTTTTCATAATTAATAAGTCTCTGTGATGTTTTGTGAGCTGGTGACCCAAAGAAAAATCCATTTACAAATGATGTCCAATGTGGGGGTTCAAATATCCAAAAATAGGGCCTGAGAAATCTAAGAAAAGCTCTGGACAAGGAGCTAGATGTGGCTTTCTAGTCCTGCTGTTGGGCCAGTTCTCAGCATACAGAGGCTCCTCTATCGGCTGCTGTTTGTGGGCTGGAGCTCACTGCCAGAGCCGTGTGCGAAGCTGAGCCATGCTGGTGGATAACACGGCAGTTTAAGGTTTATCTCGCACAATCAGAGAAAGCTGCAGATGCTCAGTGAAGACAGATCCAGACGGAAAAAAACCTCTAAACAGGTTATAGTGTGTTTAAAAATGTGCATAAGCTTTAAAAAAAAAGAAGAAATTGGGTATTGGCAGTGATACTAAAAGTAAATAGTTTATAAATGAGATAAAGTCTTTAAAGAATGACTAAAATAATATAAAAAGAATAAGCCACATAAAGATGGAAAATATACAGAGTCTCTGTAAGTGGACTTTTCTGTCCTGCCAGCCAATTCCCAAATAACCACACAAAGACTTAAGAATAATTATAACTGGTCAGCTGATAGCTTAGGCTTGCTTTTAGCTAGTTCTTATAACTTAAAATTAACCCATTTCTATTAATCTATGTGCTGCCCAAAGGCTCATTTGCCTCATCTACATACTTCCCATCTTGCTCATTCTGCATCTCATGGCATCTCCTCTGACTCTACCCTCCTTCTTCCCAGCATTCTCTCTGCCCTGAAAATCTTTTATTAACAATGAGAGCAACACATCTTCACAGTGTATGGAAGGATTATTCCACAGCATTTCCCCCTTTTTATCTATTAAAAAGGAAGGTTTTAACTTTAACATAGTAAAACTATATATAACAAAAACAGTTATCAAGAATTACAGTTAAAATATCCAATCCATTTGTTTTTTGGCAAAATTAGAGAAAATACTCTATTTTCTATCTTATCTTTGAGAGTCTAAAGTTTTATATCTAATTTATCTTTTATCAAAACTAAGAAAAACTATAAGTTTAACTATTTAGTATTTAATTCCATCAAAGACCCCAGAAGGGTATAATGTTATCTAATGACAGGGACATCCAGCTGCCTGGTCAGTTACCCAAAGTTCTTTTGTAATGTTAGGGGATCCATCTTCAGCCTAGAGGCCTAGAATATCTGACAGATTTTTCTGTGAAGCAGGAATTTTGAAGGACTGCCCCATCTTGTCTTGGCAAAGTTCAACAGTCACTTTCTTTTGTGTCCTGCTGGTCCAGTTTGAATAGTATACTGTCAGCAATTGAGGCAAGGGCGATTTCTTTGCCAAAATGGCTAGATTTTGCCCCCAAAAAAGCAAACTTCATACAGAAGTTCTTTGATGTCCACCATCTTCTTTTGAAGTGAATTGGTGCTATCAGGAGCAGACATGTCTCATTGTCATGAAAAGCGTTAGGTTATTAAATATATTAAATGCCACATTTTGTAGGTCTTTGAAGTGTTTGAAGACCATGTATCTATCAAAATATATCTGTTTAACCTTAAAAACATACCTAATAAGACTACAAGTTTGATTATTATAGGTGACTAACTACTAACCTACATTTCTAATTATACATTACATTTTTAAATGAGTTACATAAGCACAAAATCCTAAACAAGAGTAGAAACATACATATTGTGTAGAAAAATAACTTTTAATTTGTATCAATAAACCAAAATCCATACCAATGTAAAATATTTTTAGTTTTTTTTGGATTAAAGTAGATTCAATAATTGATCCCTTTTCCCATCATTTCTATATCATATCTCCCCTATTTCCTTTAGAAATTTCCTTTGAATTTAACTCTTTTGTTTAGCTTTTTTTCTGACTATGACCAATAACAACTTGTAACCAACCCCCTTAAACAATGATAAACATCCATAATACATAACCAAAACCAACCCATACCCCATCTCTTGGGAATATAAGCATCATTTTCTAGACTACTTCCTATTGTCTATGGGTGCTGGTATCTTTGGGAAAAACTTCAGAAAATCAGGATAATGGTTAAGCCTTGGCCTATATATATGTTGATTTAATTTAGTAGCCTTCATAATCCATTGTGTCTTAACAGCTGTTGCTCGTTCATCAGCAATCAAAAAATTCAAAAACAATACATACAGAATCCAGAGTCTCTGTGTATTTCCCATCTTTATGTGGCTTATGTTTTTTATTATTTTAGTCTTTTTTTAAGGACTTTATTATTTTTAAACTATTTTGTCTATGACTGTCTATATTCTTTCTCTTTTCTTTCCCAAGCCATTGTATATTTTTAAACACACTGTAACCTGTTTTCCATCTGGATCTGTCTTTACTGCATATCTGTAATCTTTTCTGTCTGCTTGAGCAAAACCTAGACCCTCCATGTGACTTAGTTCATGGCGTACTGGTGGTGTTCATGCTGGTGGCTCAAGCCTGCAATCAGCAGTTAGGAGATGTATCTCTGTACTTCTGCCCACATGAGAAACTGTGGGACTAGGAACCTGTGTTTGGCTCTGTTTTTGTGTGTTGCAAACCTTGTCCTAAGCTTTTTTAAGTTTTATGTGGATATACATGGCCTCATGCCATGTTGGCATGTCACTTGTAAGCAGACTTTTTGGTCTCACCAGTCAGTTCCCAAATAACCACACAGAGACTTAATGTTAATTATAAATGCTCAGCTTATAACTTAAATTAACCCATTTCTAGTTATCTATGTGCTGCCCCAAGACTTGTTTACCTCATCTACATACTTCCCATCCTGCTTGCTCTGCATCTCATGGCATCTCCTCCAACTCTGCCCTCCATCTTCCCAGCATTCTCTCTGCCCTGAAAATCATGCCTAGCTATTGGGTATTGAAGCAATCTTGTAAAAGGTTTTTCATCATTTCACAGATGCCACTTAAAGCAATTTCCAAACTACTCAAATTCTGTTAGATACTATTCATGCATAGTAACATTTATATTATTCTTCTTGTGGTATGAAAACAACAGCCTGCTGTCTTTACCCACAACTCGCAGGAAATTAGACAAAATTTTAGACTCTTTAAAACATTTCACTACACCAGTATAACAACATGAGCATGTAATTATTTTCAGGATGTATACGGCTTTCAAGTTTCTGAAGATAATAAACTATATGGTAAACACTGAAATTTTATCAATATAGAGACCCAATCCCCCAGTCTCATCCCTATCTCTGTAACAGAATACCACTGCAGCCTTCCCTCACCCCTCCCCTCACCTCCTGTGGATTCCACAGACCATCCCCTTCTACTTCTCTCCCAGCCCCCAACTCCAGCAGGCACCTCTGGCTAACCCAAGGGCAGCTCTTTCCAGGGCAACAAGTAGACTGAAGACAGACCCATACCTCTCCTACTGCTCCTGAAATCCAAATCTCCAAGCCTCATCACCAGCTCTGTGGCTGGAAACCTGTTGTGGTCTCCCTTTCCTCTTTGATTCCATCCCTAATGCATCACAGAGATATTCTCCAACCTTCCCTCCCCCAACTCATCCCAGTCACCCAGCTTCCAACACCAGCAGGCATTCCCTATGAACATACCAGCTGAACAGGCCAGAAAAACAGACAATGCACAGCCATCACACTCTCCAAAAATCCAGACAGGAAACAGAAACCCAGGAACAAAACACCCACCCAACAAAGACAAATCCAGAAATCAGCTCATAGAACTTTAATCATCCAAATCTAGATGCCAAGATGCCAGCATAAGAACACAATCAACATCAGCCAGGGCAATATGTCTCCACTAGAACCCAACTATCCTATCACAGCAAGCACTTAGCCATCAGGACAATGCAAATCAAAACTACTTTGGGATTCCATCTGAAACCTGTCAGAATGGCTAAGGTCAATAACACAAATGACAGCTCATGCTGGAGGGGATATTGAGCAATGGGAATATTCCTCCATTGCTAATAGAAGTGCAAACTTGTACAGCTACTATGAAAATCAATACAGCAGTTCCCAGAAAGTTGGGAACTGGTCTACCCAAGACCTAGCTGCACCACTCTTGGGCATATACCCAAAGGATGCTCCACCCTACAAGGACACTTGCTCAACTGTGTTCATTGGGGACTTTATTCATAACAGCTAGAAACTGGAAACAACCTAGCTGTCTCTCAATAGAAGAATAGATTTTAAAAATATGACACATTTACACAATGGAGCACTACTCAGCTGTTAAAAAAAATGACATCATGAAATTTGCAGGCAAATGGATGGAACTTGAAAAAATCATCCTGAGTGAGGAAAGTCAGACCCAGAAAGATAAATATGGCATGTATTCACTTATAAGGGGATATTACTTGCTAAGTAAATGGTAACCAAGCTACAATGCGTAGACCCAGAGAGTTCAGGCAAAGAGGAAGGGTCTAGGGAGGATGCAGGGATCTCCCTGAGAAAGGGAAATAAAATAGATTTTATGGACAGACTAAGGGTGATGTCAGGACATGGGGGAATCAGGTGAGAAGGGGAGATGAGGTGAAGGGAGAGAGTGCAGGAAAAGACAACAGGAATTGGGGGGCATATGGGGGTAGTGTGGAAACCTAGTGCAGTGGAAGCTTCCTGGAATCCATAAAGGTGAGTATAATGAGGACTCTTAGTAGTGCGGGATACAGAGTCTCAACTGGGCATCTCTTGTAGCCAGGCAAGGCTTCCTGTGGGGAGACTAAGATGCATTCAATTGAGTCATTGGCCAAGGAGGGTGGGATCCTGTGGAAATCCTAAAACAACACAGGCTGTTGCTAAGACAAAAGGTTTCCTCTTTGCAAACTGACAGTAGGGGCCCCATTGCCGAGGACAACACCCACACAACTCATTGAACATGGAAAAGTTGGTGCTTACTTGGATGGAGCACTTACTTACCTCACCCCTACATTCTAGTCTCTTTGATGCAGGAAGGTACTCTGCAGGATACTGAAAGAGAAACGTGGACACCAACCCAGCTACAACTTTTGATCTACAATCTGTCCTGCCTACAAAATTATGCTGGGCAATGGTGGCACAGAATGTGTGGGAGTAGCCAATGTCTGACTTGCTCTAAGGCCCACTCTGAGAAGGGAACCCACATCTGACACTGCTTGGGTGACCAAGAACCAGAGACTAGACAACCCAGAGACCTAGGATAAAGCCAAACACTACTGGTCTTTTAAAAAATGAAAATAAAAAATAAACCTAATAAAATGATTCCTAATTATATTCTGCTATACTCATAGGTCAGTGCCTTATCCAGTCACCATCAGAGAGACTTCCCCTGGCAGCAAATGGGAATAGATAACAGAGACCCACAGCCAGACATTATACAGAAATAGAGTCTAAAATTAGAGGTCTCCATCAAATCCCTCCCCTCAGAGCTCAGAGAATCCTGTTGAAGGGGAAGTGTAAAGGTTATAAGAGTCAGAGAGGATGGAGGAAAACAGGAGAACAAGGCCCTCTGAATAAACTAAGCAAGGTGCATATGAGCTCACAGACTGAAGCAGGAGGCACAGGGCCTGCATGGGTCTACACCAGGTCCTCTGTGTATATATTATAGCTGTTAGCTTAGTATTTTTATGGGATTCCTGACTGTGAGAATGAGTGGGTCTCTGATTCTTTTGCCCTCTCTTGGGACTCTTTTCCTCCTGTTGGGTTGCTGTGTCTAACTTTGATATGATAGTTTTTGCTTCATTTTATTATAATTTATTTTATCATGTTTGGTTGTTATCTCTAAGAAGTCTGTTCTTTTCTAATGAGAGACATAAAGGGAGTGGATCTAAAGGAGAGAGGAGATGGGGAGGGGGACTGGGAGGAGTAGATGAAGAGAAACTATAATCAGGATATATTGTATGAGAAAAAATCTGTTATTAATAAAAGGAAAAATTTTTTGCAGTAATAGATGAAATGCTAATTATATTTTATGTTACTAATATCAACCAAGTGATACCAGACCAATATGTTCATTGGCCTTAGAGGCTAAGTTTTTTGCCTTTAGAGTGTTTGGGTTTTGTATTTTGGAGACATAGTATTTCTGCACATCCCAGGCTGGCTTAGAACTTGCTGTGTGTTGTGGAATATTTTGAACACACTCTGATACTCCCGAGACTGACAATAAAGTTTACCTTGAATCACGGGTGGAGCTAGCTACTAGAAGACCAGAATTAGCCAAGAGGTTTTAGAAGACTGAGGACATATAGAGAGACACAGGAAGTAGTAGGCAAGGGCTTATAAAGATTTGAGGGCCCTTTTTGGATTGAGGAGAAAGAGAGGGAGGTCACTGGTTGCTTCTCCGCAGCTTTTCTGGTCAGTCAGGTCTTTATCCTGATATCTTACCCCTGAGTTTTATTTAATAATAGAACAATATAAGTAATCACTTCAGCTGTGTAGCTCAGAGCGGTGTCAAACCCATGATCCCAAGAGCTGGCAGATATGCTCCACTGTGCTCAGATCCATTCATTGTTCTTAGGAGTAAGACTTCAGCAGTATGATTCTTCAACTAACAGGATTGTGAAGGTCGGTATCTCTTAGAAAGTTCTAGGCATCTAATAAATGATGAACATGGTACTTACTCTCCCTATAGGTTCCAAACTTGCTAAAATAAAATTGGACTGAAACAGCTGTCATTGGGACAGAAATGATGCAACAGTTGAACTTGGAAAACTGTGTGAACGATAACTATGCCTAAATTCAGGGGAATGTGATTGTTCTACTGTGCAGCCCATGTTATCTCTCTTTTACACACACACACACACACACACACACACACACACACACACACTTAATTACTTTCTTGTACAAAATACAGCTTTCATCAGTGTGCCTGTAAAGCACTGGCAGCAAGGTCTAGAAATTTTTGAAGGTGGTGTTCTGAGCACCTTTATATTGCACACATTCTGGATCAGTTCTGTCCAACTGTGTCCTGGTGATGGAAGTACAGATAGTATTTCTATGAAACTATTAAAGTATATTGTTTACTTTAGTGCATGGGCCCCCTGAATTAGACCCAACACACTAAAATTAAAATACTCAAGTTTCCACTCTATGACCTAGATAAAGAAACACTGGGAAGAATTTTGTTACAATCCTCAACTGATATCTTTACCATTCTCATCTTTGTATTTATTTCATTATAGTCTGTTATTACTTTAGATTCTTTCCACAACACGAAGTCTTTATTACTAACATAACTTACTCTATCTTCATGCATCCTAAAATAGCTTTATAAATTACTTATAATTCCTTATTCTGAAGTTTCAAAATATAAAACTCTCACATTATAATATATCCAAGGAGTAGGCATAAACCTGAGCAGCCCTATTGGTAACATCTCAGAAAATGTTGTCATTCTCTTTATGATTATGAGAGTAGTTACATGGCTGGATAAATGGCTCAGCAGTTAAAACCATGTACTGCTCCTACAGAGGACCTGAGTTCTGTTCCTAGAATCCATCGTCAAGTACCTCCAGAGGATCTAATATCCTCTTCTGCACTGTGTGGGCACCTGCACACATCAACACACAATCACACACATGTACACACAGTTTTAAAATGAAACAAATATGTTTTAAATAAGTGTATTTAAGAGGAAATAAAATCAGAAAGTTTAATTTTTATCTATTTTTATTAATTTTATCTCTAATAATTTATGCTTCCAAAAATAAATCTCAAGTAAGAATAATACATTGTTAACTAAGATATAGAGTTATCTATACACTGGTGATTTGTAGTCTAGTCTAAGTATCTTCTTCATTGTTCAAGCTTCATAAAAGGTTCCTTGTTCAATAGAGATAGCTAAAAAGAAAAATGATAAAATACAAATAAATTAAATAAGGTTTCCTAGCTCAGAGAATCTTGATATATGTCCAATGCATTTTTCCATGACATTCTACACACATACTTAACAAAATTTGAATTATAATTCTAAATTTAATATTTGAAATTCTGCCTCATTCTAAGATTTCATCTCATAAAGCCTGGGGAACTTTTTGAAAGAGAAAAATAGGCTTTCTTCTCTTGAAAAGTTGCCATCACTAAATAATGTAAGATGAACGCCGAGTACTATATGTCGGTGGTATTATCCAGGCTTTGAAAGGCTGTTGAGTTGAGCCAACACTATTCAGTCCTCTAAAGTTCAAGAAGCTACTGTTCCTGGTAGCCTGCTCCTAATTGGTTTGCTTTCCGTTTCCTGAGAGTTCCTGCCAACTTGCCCCCTCCCCACATCATCCACCAGGCTGTGGCCTCTGCGACAGGCAGTGCTGGGAGCTCTCAGACCCTCCGACGTAATCCTCCGTGACAGCCCACACCAACTGGTGGCTTGTCTGTCACTCCTGGTACCAAAACAAACCCACTAGATGTTTAGGTTCAAACAAAGCAGATTCATGATGGTGACACATCCAAGCTCTATAAAATGAGGTCTGTGTCTATAGTTAAACCACAGCTGGCACCCTCTCCTACGAGGCTTGCCCTCTGATTTCACCATAGAGTTACACAAAGAAGTGAGTTTCAAACCAGGGTTCAAGTTTGTAATGTTAATTAATGACTGTGTTTCTTTTTTCTCTTTGTGCGGTAGTTTTGTTACAGATTTTTTAAATAGAAATTCTGTTTAAGGATAAATAACATAAAAAGGTCAAGATTCTGAAATGACTTCTAAATATCAAAATCTCCGTGTTTTTATTCTTTTTTTTTTTTTTAAAGAAAAAAAAAGTCAAGTATTGACATCTCTTTTGTTGGGGGGGAGGGGAAAGAGTGGAGCATAAATCTTGCATCTTTACCTAAAGTTTCCATAACTCGGATTCACAGCATACTGGTGGTATTACTATTCAGGACTTTAAAGGATGCTGATCTGAGCCAGAACTATACATTTTTCTGACATCCGGTTACTACGTTCCTAGTAGACTCGCCCTCATTTGTTTCTGTTCCATTTCCTATGAGCTCTTGCCAACTTGCCCCTTACTCTGCCAAGCTGTCTCCCGCCCTGCCAACCTGCCCTCACCCTGCCACCCCACCCTGACCTGTGGAATCCACCAGGTTGAAGCTCTACAGCAGACAGGAATGGGGGCTCTCGGGCCTTCCCACTTAATCCTCCATGTGCAAAGCAGCTTTTCAGAGCAGGTGCTTTGCCAAATTGTGCTTCCTGTAATAAGAGGGAAGAAGCGAATCTGATGAAGAAATTTACCTTCCTTCGAGCTACATTCACTTATAAGAAAACCATGACACAAAGAACCTTCTTCAAAGACACAAAGACTGTAGCAACAGTTATCCTTACTTGACTCCAAGGAACTCTCTACAAGGGTAGTAGAAAATTAGTAAGTTTGTTTTTACTTATTACACATTCCTCAGAATTGAGGCCCAAAATGAAAGAATGTTGCCATCACTATAGTGTTGCTCAGAGTAGAAGAATCGGCTTTATTCCTTTACTAATTTGATCCTGGAAATCAAGAGACCTTGGGGATTTAGAGAGCTGAGCAACTGCTGAGCAGGTAAAATAGATTCTATGATTCCTTCATCTCCCATTGTTCTACCTCAGAGACAGTCATCACTGCTAACATTGGAATTAGGGAGAGTGATGCTAGATCAAAGTGTCATCGGACCTACCTAGCAATAATGCAGCTCCGACTCTCAAAGGTCAAGGTCTCCATCTCTACACAATGATGGTTGGCAAGTAGTAAAGGACAGAGGGAGAAAGGGAAGAATTCATCCGTAATAAGACATTTGGTCAACATGTAAGAATTTGTTTTGTTTTGTTTTTGTTTTTTGAGACAGGGTTTCTCTGTGTAGTTTTGCGCCTTTCCTGGAACTCACTTTGTAGACCAGGCTGGCCTGGAACTCAAGAATATTTTTAAAGTATCCATTTAAAGCTTAATCTGTCAAATAATAAAAATTAGTCTCGAAAAACCAATAAATAAATAAATAAATAAATAAATAAATAAATAAATAAATAAATAAAAATAAAAATTAGACCAACAGACGATAAAGTCAACTGCTGTGAGATGGTCTGTATGTCAAATTGCTCTGATTGGTCAATTAATAAAACACTGATTGGCCAGTGGCCAGGCAGGAAGTATAGGTGGGACTAACGAGGAGAAGAACTCTGGGAAGTGGAAGGCTGAGTCAGAGGGAGACACTGCCAGCCGCCGCCATGACAAGCAGCATGTGAAGATGCCAGTAAGCCACGAGCCACGTGGCAAGGTATAGATTTATAGAAATGGATTAATTTAAGATATAAGAACAGTTAGCAAGAAGCCTGCCACGGCCATACAGTTTGTAAGCAATATAAGTCTCTGTGTTTACTTGGTTGGGTCTGAGCTGCTGCGGGACTGGCGGGTTAGAGAGATTTGTCCTGACTGTGGGCCAGGCAGGACCAGAAAAACTCCAGCTACAGTCAGCAGTTCAATAAAATTCTTCTTATACAAAACACTGGTGAGATACGAAAATTAATAACACAATGTCACCCTGAAAGAGTTTATGATCTGATAAGAAAAAGAAATGGAGAAGAACAGAAGTTAAATAGATATGTAAATAAAATTGGGGGGGGTAATTTTTCTACCTGAGGTAGAAGCAATAAAGTGTTGTCTCCAACTTCAAGTGTCAGAAGGTTACTGAAGAGTGGTGTGAGTACAGAATGACTCCAAACTGAATGGTTCTCCTCATTGTTTAATCTGTGTAGATGTTCACGTGTGTATGAGTAAACTGTGGGTGCCATTCCTTGTGACCGGAGGCTCACCACTTTAGCTAGACTGACTGGTCATTAAGCCCTAGAGATCCTTTTGTCTCCACCTCCCCAGCACTGGGATTATAAGGACATGCTACAGCACCTGGGTTTTTACATGAGTGCCGGGGGTTTGAACTCAGGTCCTTGTGCCTACACAGCAAGTACCTTAGGGACTGGGCTATCTCCACGGGCCTCTGAGCTACTCTCCAGCCCCCTCCAAGACTTTCCCAGTGTCTGGATTCCTCTAACAGTCAGAGGTGCCGCCGGCCATTGCTGCTCTCATCGTTCATGACTGTTGGATATGGAATATTGTGAGTGACGGATTATTCATTCATGGCTGTTGGATATGGAATATTGTGACTTTCCTTCCTTTGACTGTCACCCTGAGAACCATTCCATTGCTCATTAAAACCTCCTGCTGTGGGCAAGGGAAGGATAGAGATGAAATTCATTTTGGAGCTTGTTAGAAGCACTGATGAAAGGTTTGCTGGGATTGTGGAAACAAGTCTCTTTATATTTCCTTATTCTTTTAAATAAACCTTGTTTTCATCAGTAAGATTTATATGGTGGCTAGAGAACATATGTGTGCTTTGCCTTTCTGCTTAGAGCAGTTCCCCAAAAACTTCATGGAAAAAATTCAAATTTTCTCCCAATCCATATGAAATACTTATACTTTTTCTGTTAAAATTGACTGCATAACTACAAACAAATATCTGAGCAAAATGTTTTCAACCCACTGAATACATCAATATTTGTGTAGGTAGAATCTGCTTTCATGTCTAAATAGCATGCTTTTAATGTCTATACACACTAAAAATATCAAGCAAGTATGAGCCACACAGGTCTAAAACTATTTTATAAATACCCAAAGAATTAAAAACAGTTGTTACTATCAAGAACAGGCCATGAATTAAAATGATGAGGTCTCCAGCCAGGATTTTTTTTATTCTAGATCTTACCAGGAGTTTACTGTACCCATCTGAGGCAAAGAGAGTGACTCCAGATATGAGGAGGCTGTCCCTAGGAGCAAGATGAAGGCTTCCCAGACCTGAGAATTGTGATCTTGGATAGCAAGCCCAGCAAGATAGAGCTGGCTGGAGGAAGAGGATGGAACTCGGGGCCAGGAGATAACCACATGGATGTTTGTGATGACTAAGTTTTAATTGTTTAAGTAAATAGTCCATAAAAAAGAATTTCATCTCTTTAGTCAACAAGCTTGTCCCTGAGTTGTTATTAAGGTTTTTTGAAACACATAAAAATTTCCTGGGATTCCAAGACACAAACATTAAAAAGTCTTTTATAGCCCTTGTTAGAAGAAAATAGTAATAGTGGTAGTTATCAATTCATTGATTCTGCATACACTAAAGGGTGTGATTTAAAAAGAGTAACCTTATGTACAACATGTTATTAGGTATGTGGTTTTGTTTAAAATTTCTATGTGTTTTAGGGCATTTAGAGCTTACAACAGTGTAGTGTAGATGGTATTCTTCCTGTTGAATCCATGAGGAGTTTGTAATAGCCTCAAATTTCAGTCTAAATATCTTATCTGGATCAAACATGATTTCTTTCAACCAGACCTCAGCCCTTCAGGGGCTCCTATGTCCACTGGTGGCTTCTTAGGATGGGCAGGGCCTAGCTAAGCAGAACCAGTGTTGCTGAGAAATACAAGCAGATCACAGGGAGTAAAAACAATCTTACAACTCCAGACAAAGGATCTGGTTGCCCAATATCCACTTATACGCCCAGCCACTCATTAGAGTTTGGTTTTTGTTGTTGTTGTTGTTAGATTTATTTATTATTTTATGTATACGAGTGTTTTGCCTGAATGTATGTAGATGTACTATGTGTGTGTATGGTACCCGAGGAGGCCAGAAGAGGGCATTTAATTCCATAGAACTAGAGCTATAGATAGGTAGTTGTAAACCACCATATGGGTGCTAGGAACTGGACCAGATCTCTGGAAGAACAAGTGTTCCTAATCACTGAGCCATCTTTTGAGGTTCTGTTCAGCAGTTTTGTTTTGTTTTGTTTTTAATGAATTAAATACATATCAGCTAGTGTTTGCCACATTGACTATTTTTAAGTTTACAGTTTAAAAGCAAGTACATTCACACAGCTATGCAACTAGTGTTCAGAAATCATTTGATGTTGCAAAGCTGAGAGTATACATTCTTTAACAACTCTATACTCTCCCCATTCCAGTTCCCAGCAATCACCACTCTGTTCGGTGTCTACTACATGTACTTCATGAAAGTGGAATCACACAGTAGGCTGTATGTGACCTGCTCCATGTACCACAGTATCTTTGAACACAGTATCATTTGAGGCACAACAGACTATACCGATAATCATCTCATAAGGTTTTAAATTATTGTATAACAAAGAGTAGCACCAATGGATGACCTTATGATTTAAAAAAACGTAAGTACAAATCATTTTTTTTTTTTTTTGGTTTTTCGAGACAGGGTTTCTCTGTGTAGCTTTGCGCCTTTCCTGGAGCTCACTTGGTAGCCCAGGCTGGCCTCGAACTCACAGAGATCCGCCTGCCTCTGCCTCCCGAGTGCTGGGATTAAAGGCATGCACCACCAACGCCCGGCAAGTACAAATCATTTTAACTTGCATGGGCTTTCACAGTTCTAATAACTTATCTAAAGCAAAAGAAAAAAGCCTCAAACCAATATATGTTGCCCATAACTCAACCAAAATACTTATCAATAAAGGATCTTTGGGGCTGGAGAGATGGCTCAGTGTTTAAGAGCACTGACTGCTCCTACAGAGGACCTGGGTTCAATTCCCAGCACCCACATGGCAGCTCCCAACTGTCTGTAACTCCAGTTCTAGGGGATCCGACACCCTCACACAGACACAACACCAATGCACATAAAATAAAAATAAATTATTTTTAAAAAGGGTCTTTATAATTTATTGTAAATAAGATGATACATTTTACAACATCAGTTTTTCCAATGAAAAGTCTGAGACACATTTTACCACTTTTCATGAAGTATACTAAGAAATGTATTCAAAGATATTCCAGAGCATCACTTTACTTGCTTGCTTGCTTCTTATTTTCAAGAATATTTTTTGCCCATTATAGAATTACAATACCAACTGAAATTATAAATTTATGTTTCCAATCCAAGTAGTTACTGGTAGTTTTTATTTTAAATGTTGTTCTTAAAAATGAAAGTGAGTACATTTGTCAAAAAAAAAAATCCAGCTGATGTTCTTATAACCCACCAGATAACCCCATTTCCCTTAAAAAGTTGTCCTTATTTACAAATGGCATTGTGTTGTGATGTTTTCTTTTCAAGTGTTCTAAAAAAAAAATTACAGTTTTAGCTTTAGTTACTTCCCACAAAACTCCAACTTTCAACTCTGCATTGTTCTTTCATGACCTCTGATGGTAAAAATGGAAAGTGACATTATAAACACTACCAACAAAAGTAACTCAAATCCCATTCACCTCAGTAGAGTAAAACTGTATACCCCTTTTCATGTGCACATATCTTGACAAGGCGATATCCCTACTGATGCGAAAGTAACACTGGACAATTTCAAACTACTTTAAAGTATGGAAGAAGTCCTCCTAGTTGAATCCTGTAGGTAACAGAAAGGACATTTTAGTAATACAGCAGCTTATAACCCACTATGGCTACAAGCTATAAAGTATAAATTAAAATATAGATACGTAGGATAAAAAATCAGTGCCTATATTGATGTGTGCATAAATAACAATAATGAAGCATGATTGTATATTAAAAATTGAATTATTTGTGCCTATATATTAGTTCAACTTAGTAAGATTACTGTCAAAGCCTTGGTTTCTCTCCCCACAAAAGCTTTCCCTTAATCAATTTACCTGGGACTATAATCCCAGAGAATATAATCCCAGGAATAATGAAAAAACAGGAGTTAAATCAGAAAGGAAGAAAATACTGAGATAAGAATGGATTGCCAAATGATAACTTCTGTGAACAAACTATGCCATTATTGATGTCTTCTGCAAAGGCTTAATGAAATGCCTGGGGCTGGGGAGAGTATCATTTCTTCATGGACTGCCACCCACCATGGGTGAAAGTGGCCCTGGGACTTTGACTAATGCATAATTGTTTGTCAGTTGCATGTATGCAGTAGTTCAATGGACATTTTATGCTGAATTTGAAAAATTCCAGGGAAAGAAGCCTCCACTCTGGCCAGAGGTAAAGCATGTTCCAATTACACTGAAGGGCACCTGGCCAAAGTTTGTGAGAACCAATTGTGAAAGTGATGGTTGTGTGTGGCTGAGGGGACTTGTGATGGACAGAGTGACATTGGGGTAATAGGCCCTTTGCACTTCTCCGATCCACCTTCTCTGCTAAGTCTGATCTATCATAGAGACTCCTGTAAGGGATTGGTCAAACACAATCTCTGCAAGAGGTTGTCTGACATTAGCTAGCAGCCCTGCTGCTCTTGATGATTCTAAGGCATTGCTGACACCATCATCTCTTTCTTCCATTAACTATTAGAATGTCTCTCACCTTTGGCCAGCACTCTGCTGATCTTCCATTGCCTGATAGAGAGACCAAAACATCCTTGTCAGGTTATGGTTGCTGCAACTGCAACAGAGTCATCACCTGCCACAAAACCACTTCCCTTGCATGATGACGGGGCATTTAGGGGATCTACATTCATCTTTTCCCAAGACAATGGCTATACAGATATAGGATCCAAAGAGCTGTTCCATTGAAAAAGTACATTTGTAAATTGTATACATCCCAATTATTCACTTAAGGTCACAGGGTGAACCAAAGACCCATTGTGACCTTCATGAGACATATTTGAACTTGGGCTTGAACTTGAATCTTACATAATCTCCATATGGTTCTCACTCATATCAAAAGCCATGGTGGCTTTTCTTGTCTTTGTCTTCAGTGTCAGCTCAGAATCCTTATCAGAGAGCCCTTAAAAGATCTAACTTCCTTTCCTCAGTGTGATAGCATCTTGGTAAATGGCCGCAGTGTGGCCTCCTTGTGGAAAGAAAGAGAGATCTTCTGATATTAGTCCTCACTCATAACTACTCATCTTTCCTTTAACTGATGTGGTCTGAGTCTGTAGAATCCAAAAGATCTATAAACTAGGCACCAGCCTGGATTTTTCATTGTGATAATGTTAATCTCTCTCTCTCTCTCTCTCTCTCTCTGATGTAAAATTTTAAATGTAGAGAGTTAAAGGAAATACAGTACTGTCAAAATAATGTTCTGGTTTACTTTTAGTCACAAAATGAATTTATATCAAAGAAGGAGCTATATATTAGACATTTGAAAATAATTTTATCTTTAGTCTTCTATTGCTATATCAAACTACAAAAATTAGTAAATCCTTACACATAATAATCAAAGGCTAGTTTTGGTTGCATCGAAGAAACACATTCTTTCATGTGTGTGCTGGTTAGTTATTGTCAACTCAACACGAACCTAGACACACCTGGGAAGAGAGAATCTCCACGGAGGGATTCCCTCTATCAGGTTGGCCTATGGCCATACCTGTGAAGCATTTTCTTAATTGCAGCAACCTACTGTGGGAAGTGTCATCTCTAGGTAGGCTGACCAGGACTATACAAGAAAGGTAGCTGGGCGAGCCAGAGGAAGCAAGCCCGTAAGCAATGTTTCTCTGCAGCTTCTGCTTTGGTTTCTGCCTCCAAGTTCCTGCATAAGCTCTTGCGCTAACTTCCCTCCGTGATGGACTGTGACATGGAAATGTCAGTTATATAGAACTTAGTTTCCCCAACTTGCTTTAGCTCATGGTGTTTATCACAGTAACAGAAGTCAATCTAGAAAAATGTACTTATTAGCCAATCTCATATCCTCTTTCATGGAGTGCCTATTCCTGCTTTTACTCCATCTTTATGTTTTATTTTTACTACTGAGCCTGGAGGGTTCTCTATATATTCTAATATTCAAGTATTTTCTCTGAGTCTTTAGCTTATCTTTTCATTCTCTTATAAGGGCTTTCATAAAATAACACTTTTTTTTTTAACTTGATGAAGCCCAATTTATCAACTTTTTAATTTTCCATTTATTTAACAAATATAAAAACCACAATAATTATCTTATTTAGAAGTGTAGTCAAATTGTTATGGTTACTGGCACCCCCAGTGGCCATTTACAGAATTATTGGAGAATTATTTTTAAAAGTTTCATAACTGAATCATCATCCATGTCGTCACAATATAATTGTAAACTGGCAGCCCTGCATGCCCTAGGGAAAGAGCATCTGCCTGTGTTTCAAAAACATTTAAATAATTACAAAGATGGCTGTACAATTTCTCAAAATTTTATTATGGATAATTATTTTTATTTTTCTTAGGGAAAATTATAGCATCAGCAAAACTTTGAACACCAGATTTCATATGTAAAAGAATTAAGAAAAATTTTAATTAAAACAAAAGCAATCAGGATATGGGCAAATGAAGAAAAGTAAACAGTAACAATAAATAAATAAAAACAGCACTATATGGTCTTTAAACTTAATTTTCTTGTGACCAGAATAACACAAAGCTTTCAGTGTCTTTCCTATTACCTTCCCAAGTAAAGGGAACCCACATCTTAAGAAGAGGTAAAGAAACAGGACTTTGTTAAATTTAACTATTGTATAACTAAATTTGCTGCTCCTTAACTTAATCCCAGGATGCCCTTGGTCTGCATCCCTCTGATGTTTCAGGTCTCAGCTGCAGCTGTGCTGTGGATGCTGACCACATTCTCACACTGTACAGTGTCATCAGAAAATGAATTGAGGGCTTTTTGTGAGGTATAGTTCTTATCCCTGAGAGACTCAATTTGGAGTGAAACAAACACATATATGTATCAAAGTTCACAGCAGTCCAGGAATCACTCACACAAAAAGCACATAGGAAATCTGTGACAATTATGAAAAACTATAAATGTAGGAACCTTTGATCTATCCAAAATGGTACTTACTGGCATTGCCTACTCACTTTTCCATTTCATAGAGATCTTAACTAGATGTATGCTTATCATGAGAGTTGGTATTACGCAGTATTTAAAATTAGGCATCTTTCAGTCAGTATGTCAGAGCTGGAATCTTGGATATGCTTCTTTTTAACTGTGTGAACTTCAGAAATTTATTATTTAAATGTTAACTTCTATAAGGTGTAGTTAATACTACTTACTTTAAAATGTAGTCAGGAAAATTGAGTTACATGAAAATGTATGCAGCCATGCCTAGCACAAAGCTCTCAAAATACATCTAAAAAAAAATAAAGTCTAGCCGGGCGGTGGTGGTGGTGGTGGTGGCGGCGGCGGCGGCGGCGGCGGCGGCGGCGGCGGCAGCAGCAGCAGCGGCGCACGCCTTTAATCCCAGCACTCAGGAGGCAGAGCCAGGCGGATCTCTGTGAGTTCCAGGCCAGCCTGGACTACCACGTGAGTTCCAGGAAAGGTGCAAAGCTACGCAGAGAAACCCTGTCTCGAAAAAACCAAAAAAAATAAAAAATAAAAAATAAAGTCTAACAATTAAACAGAGCATCAAAAACTTAGTGAGTGGTATACCATATAATTCAGTGTGACAAACATTTGAACCTTATAAAAGTGTTTTTGGGGTCAGACCTTGGTTCAAAACAATGGCTATTCACTCTGTAGACACAGTAATATTCATTATACATCCTCTACATCAAAGCTGTAATGATTGCCTCTACAGGACCATTAGTAGACCATTAGTCTAACAAAAGGACTAAATGCCACAACTGAGCTTCAAATAATAGTGTCAGCTTTAGTGAGTGCAAGTGAGATGAGGCTATATGAATAAGTCACACCAAATGCATCATATAAGGCCTTATAGATGTTCATAGAAGTTTAATGTAAGTTCAATAAGAAATCATTGAAGGATTCTGAATAATGAACTAATCTTATTTATGTTGTCAAACAATGACCTCTTCAATTATATAGACAATGGTCTAGAGGAGGGTAAGTGAAGAAGTAGGAGGCTAGGAAAGTAGTTCAGGAAATAATGTTGTGGGTCAAGACATCAACACTTAAGATTTAGAGAAGCAAATAGAAGGGAGACATGCTTTGAAGGAATACTGACATTATCCATTATGGATAGGGAAGAGAAAACTCCAAGATTTCTGTCAATAATTACATGCTGCACCACACAGTGCAATGGGAAGTATTGGTAGAAGAAATAGGCATAGGAAGAGAATAAAGCAAGGCTTCTGGGGCTGAGGGGATAGCTCAGTGTGTAAAGCTCTTGTGGTGTAAATATGAGGACCAGAGTTCAGATCCCCAGCACCGTGTAAAAGCTAGGTGGAGGTGCAACCTGCCAGTAATCCCAGCACTCAAGAAGGCAGAGACAAGGAATCCTCAGAGCAAGCTGGATAGCTAGACTAGTCAAATCAGTAAGCTCTGGGTTCAAGTTTAGGCTGTGGAACATTTGCTATAATGATGCTAAGATGTGTTGCATTCTTTTACGTTCCATTTGTTTAACTCTGTGAAGCTGTATTACTGTGCCTGTCTAAAACACCTCATGGTCTAATAAAGAGCTGAACAGCCAAAGCGAGGCAGGAGAAAGGACAGGTGGGTTGGAAGGCAGAGAGAATAAATAGAAGGAGAAATCTGGGAGGAGAGGGGGAAAGCAAGAGGAGAGAGAGAAGGAGGAGGACACAAGGGGCTGGCCACCCAGCCACCCAGCCACACAGCCACCCAGCCAGCCCCAGAGTAAGAACGAAAGTAAGATATATAGAAGTAAGAAAAGGAAAAATGCCAGAGGCCAAAGATGGATGGGATAATTTAAAGTTAAGAAAAGCTGTCAGGAAACAAGCCAAGCTAAGCCTGGGCATCTATAATTAAGAATAAGCCTCCAGCTGGCAGGCCCAACTACCACCCTCCCCCACTGGACCTGTAACCTACAAGCCCCAATTTTGAGAAAATCAACAAGATAGACAAACACTTATCCAAACTAACTAAAAGGCAGAGAGAGAGCATCCAAATTAACAAAATAAGAAATGAAAAGGGAGACATAACAACTGACAACGAGGAAATCCAGAGAATCATCAGGCCACACTTCAAAAACCTCTACTCCACAAAATTGGAAAATCTAAAAGAAATAGACAATTTTCTGGATAGGTACCATATACCCAAATTAAATCAAGACCAGATAAACAATTTAAATAGACCTATAACTCCTATGGAAATAGAAGCAGTCATTAAAAGTCTGCCAACCAGCCAGGTGGCAGTGGTGCATGCCTTTAATCCCAGCACTCAAGAGGCATAGCCAGGTGGATCTCTGTGAGTTCGAGGCCAGACTGGTCTACAGAGCGAGATCCAAGACAGGCACCAAAACTACACAGAGAAACCCTGTCTTGAAAAACAAAACAAAATAAAAGTCTCACAACCAAAAAAAAAAAAAAGCCCAGGGCCAGATGATTTCAGTGCAGAATTCTATCAGAATTTCAAAGAAGAGCTAATACTAATACTTCTCAAATTGTTCCATACAGTAGAAACAGAAGAAACATTGTCAAACTCTTTCTATGAGGCTACAGTTACCCTGATACTCAAACCACACAAAGATGCAACAAAGAAAGAGAATTACATACAAATCTCCCTGATGAACATTGATGCAAAAATCCTCAATAAAATACTGGCAAACCAAGTCCAAGAACAAATCAAAAAACAAAAAAAAAAATCATCCATCATGATCAAGCAGGCTTCATCCCAGAGATGCAGGGATGGTTCCATATACAAAAATCTCTCAATGTAATCCATTATATAAACAAACTGAAAGGAAAAAAAACCACATGATCTCATTAGATGCTGAAAAAACCTTTGACAAAGCCCAACACCCCTTCATGATAAAGGTCCTGGAAAGATCAAGAATACAAGGAACACACCTAAACATAATAAAGGCAATTTACAGCAAACCGACAGTCAACATCAAATTAAATGGAAGGAAATTCAAAGCAATTCCATTAAAATCAGGAACAAGACAAGGCTGTCTACTCTCCCCATATCTATTCAATATAGTACTTGAAATTCTAGCTAGAGCAATAAGACAATAAAAGGAGATCAAGAGGATACAAATTGGAAGAGAAGAAGTCAAACTTTCACTATTTGCAGATGATATTGTGGTGATATTTTATCTGTGTGCCCCAATGAAGCTTATCTGAGGATCAGAGGGAAAAGCCAGCCATTATAGTAAACATAGAAGTCAGGCAATGGTAGTACACACCTTTAATCCCAGCATTCAGTAGGCAGAGATCCATCCAGATCTCTGTGAGTTCAAGGCCACACTGGGAATAGAGCCAGGCATGATGGCACACACCTTTAATTCTAATACTAGTTAACCATAAAGGTCTGGAGGTCTGTAAAGACAGACAGGAAGTGACTGAGCTGGGCAGAAAGAGGAAGTGATGTAGCTGGGCAGAGAGAGAAGTGAGATGGTAGGGACAAAAAGGCATATAGGTGTGAGTATACAGGAAGGAGGTCTCTTTGGAGGCTGAGAAGTCAGTAAGGTGAGGTTGGCTGTGGCCTGTTCTGTTCCTCTGATCTCTTGGTTTTCACCCCAATATCTGGCTCTGGGTTTTTTTTATTAATAAGACGATTTAGCAATTCATCTTACATGATATGATAGTCTACATAAGTGACCCTAAAACTCCTACAACTGATAAACACCTTCACTAATATGGCAGGATACAAGATTAACTTAAAAAAATCAGTAGCCCTCCTATACCCAAATGGGAAATGGGCAGAGAAAGAAATTAGAGAAACATCACCCTTTACAATAGCCACAAATAATATAAAATACCTTGGTGTAACTAACCAAACAAGTGAAAGACTTGTATGACAAGAACTTTAAGTCCCTGAAGAAAGAAACTGAAGAGGATATCAGAAAATGGAAGAATCTCCTATGCTCATGGATAGGTAGAACCAACATAATAAAAATGGCAATCTTACCAAAAGCAATCTATAGATTCAATGCAATCCCCATCAAAATCCCAACACAATTCTTCACAGACCTCAAAAGAATACTCAACTTCATATGGAAAAACAGAAAAGCTAGTATATCTAAAACAATCCTTTACAATAAAGCAACTTCTGGAGGCATCACCATCCCTTACTTCAAGCTCTACTATAGAGCTATACTAATAAAAAAAACCAGCTTGGTATTGGCATTAAAAACTGAGATGTGGACCAATGGAATCGAATGGAAGATCCTGACATTAATCCACATACCTATGAATACCTGATTTTTGACAAAGAAGCCAAAACTGTACAATGGAAAAAAAGAAAGCATCTTCAACAAATAGTGCTGGCAGAACTGAATGTCAACATGTAGAAGAATGCAAATAGATCCATATCTATCATCATGCACAAAACTCAAATCCAAGTGGATCAAAGACCTCAACATAAATCCAGCTACACTGAACCTGATAGAAGAGAAAGTAGGAAGTAGTCCTAAATGCACTAGCACAGAAGATCACTTCCTAAATATAACACCAGTATCACAGACACTGAAAGTAACAATTAATAAACGGGACCTCCTGAAAATGAGAAGCTTTTGTAGGGCAAAGGACACAGTCAATAAGACAAAACGACAGCCTACAGAATGGGAAAAGATCTTCACCAACCCCACATCTGACATAGGGCTGATCTCCAAAATATATAAAGAATTCAAGAAACTAGACAGCAATATACCAAACAACCCAATTTTAAAAATGGGCTACAGATCTAAACAGAGAATTCTCAATAGAAGAATCTCAAATGGCCGAAAGACATTTACGGAATTGTTCAACATCTTTAGGCATCAGGGAAATCAAATCAAAATGACTCTGAGATACCATCTTACACCTGTCAGGATGGCTAAGATCAAAAACACTGATGACAGCTCATGTTGGAAAGGATGTAGAGCAAGGGGGAAACTCCTCCACTGTAGGTGAAAGTGCAAACTTGTACAGCCACTTTGGAATCAGAATGGCACTTTCTCAGAAAATTGGGAATCAATCTACCGCAAGACCCAATGATACCATTCTTGGGCATATACCCAAGGGATGCTCAAGCATACCACAAGGACACTTGCTCAACTATGTTCATAGCAGCATTATTCGTAATAGCCAGAACCTGGAAGCAACCTAGATGCCCCTCAACAGAAGAATGGATAAAGAAAATGTGGTATATATACACAATGGAGTACTACTCAGCCTTAAAAACAATGACATCATGAAATTTGTAGGCAAATGGATGGAACTAGAAAATATCATCCTGAGTGAGGTAACCCAGACTCAGAAAGATGAACATGGTATATACTCACTCATAAGTGGAACTAGAGATAAAGCAAAGGATAATCAGACTACAACCCACAGCTCCAGAGAAGCTAGGAAACAAGGAGGACCCTAAGAGGCATGTATGGATCACCTTGGGAAGGGAAAACAAAGGAGATTCCAATGAGAAAACCAGGGATGGGGGGGCAGAAATAGAGGGTAGGGGATGGGGTATGAGAACATGAGGGAATAGGATGGTCAAGCTGGGGGAGGGATGGAGTGGGAGAGCAATATAAGAGATATCTTGATAGAGGGAGACATTATGGGGTAAGGGAGAAACTTGGTGCTAGGGAAATACCCAGGAATCCACAAGGACGACCCCAGATTAGACTACTAGCAATGGTGGTGAGGGTGCTTGAACTGGCCTACTCTGGTAATCAGATTGGTGAATGCCCTAACTGTCATCATAGAGCCTTCATCCCGTAACTGATGGAAGCAAATGCAGAGATCCACAACCAAGCACCAGGCCGAGCTCCAAGAGTTCAATCGAAGAGAGTGAAGAGGGATTGATTATATGAGCAAGGGGAGGTCAAGATCATAACGGGGAAATCTACAGAGAAAACTAAACCAAGTTCAAAGGAACTCACAAACTTTAGGCTGACAGCTATGGAACTTTCATGGGACCGGACCATTCAGGAGACAGTTGTGTAGCTGAGTCTGTTTGAGGGGCCCCTGGCAGTGTGATCAGGATGTATCCCTGGTACATGAGCTGGCTTTCTGGATCCCATTACCTACGGTTGGACAACTTGCCCACCCCTCATAAAGCGGGGGTGGGAGGTAGAGCTTGGTCCTGCCTCAAATGAATGTACCAGGCTTAGCTGTCTCCCCATGGGAGGACTTACCATGTTTGTCTACATGAAGTGTCACCATAGGTTTTTTTCACTGAGGTTCTTTGGCAGTTATCTGGGCCACTCGTCTGTTTTACAGTACCAACGTACACAGGGCAGGGACTGTGTTCACTCAATATGTACTAAAAACAGAACCATAAACTGAATTAAATTGACTTGTAAATTGTAAGAATTTAATAATGCACAGAAAGCTTCCAGCAAGTGCTCAGTAAATGGTAGCTTAAAACGTTGTTAATATAATTCTTGCCTATGGTTATTGTACTTATTATGTTTAGACAAAAAGGTGGAAATGTATGACATTTTGTTTGTGATCTGACAAAAGAGCTTGCCTGGAGATCAGAGGACAGAGCTTTATTTGTCAGAACACAAACAAAATATCATACGACACAGGTTTCTATTGTATTTTTATCAGAATGTTTCTGGCTTGTAAACACTCGGATGGCAATATGTATTGTTGAGTGAAAAGTTCAGAATTTTTGGAAATTTTTAGAAATAG